>JAPKLY010000553.1:32313-47859 GCA_026898435.1 Prunella vulgaris
TTTGAAAAACTTATATGTATAGTTGATTTTAGATAAGGTCAATTTATTCTTATTTAAATTAATAGAATTGATCAATTAATTAAAAAAAATTAAAAGCAGTCAATAATTTTTAAAAATTAAATTTTGATTAATTGAAAGTAGTCAATAAAATGTAAAGCCCACCCTCCACATTCCAAAACTACTCCATAACTGATTTTTGCATCGTCTATCGTAAAACAAAAAGCTTGAAAACATTCGCTTTAAAAAGTGGAGAAATGAAGAGAATGATTTGAAGTGCTATCTTATATTGTAAAAGTGATTCAGTTAAATCAGCAATGAGTTCAATAAAAGGTAATATTACAATAAACTCAATTATCCAAAATATGTATATATATATTCATTTCAACAATGGAGAACCCGCGTGAATGGTCTCACATCTTGTCTCTCCAGTGGGTTTTAGTAGTACCGACTGGAGCACGTTTCACGAAACCGACAATTAAAGTCATCATGAATGCTTTAAACTTCTCCAGTCGGTATCTCTGATACTGAATGACTTTATATCCATAATCCTTTACACTTTTGCCCTATTTTGATAAATTTGATTGAAAACCTCTCTAATTAAATAAATTTACCAAATTTTTGTAACCTGCTTTTTATTTCGATTAGATTTAAGGTTGACTTACATATTGTTTTAAAAAATGGGTTAATTCTATATAAATACTCCACCTTTTACTCAACTTTCAAATTAATCCTGGGCTTCACAATTATTATAAAAAATCCTAACCTTTTAAAGAGTTTCAATTCGATACACTTTTTTTTCCAACCAGCAACTGATGACGTGTCTCGCCGGAGCGCGTGAAATGTTGTCACGTTGCGGTACACATGTGAAATACTTTTTTGGTTAATTCTATATAAATACACCACTTTTTACTCAACTTTTAATTTAATCATGAGTTCACGATTATTATAAAATATATCAACCTTTTAAAGAGTTTCAATTCGATACACTTATTTTTCCGGCCAGCAACTGATGACGTGTCTCGCCGGAGCAAGTGAATTGTTGTCATGCTGGCGTACACGTGTGAAATTACTTTTTATATTTTACTTTTTTCAACATCATGTATTATATATATAAAAATAACAAACTTTTATATTAAAAAATATTTTTTGAATGAGAAATACCATGAAAAAAAATATTTTCCATCATATTCGAGATGGACTTGAAACAACACTCAAAACCATTAACAAAATCGCCCAAAAATCTTAGATTTTTTCCACATCATATATCAAAATCTAAGATTTTTGGGCGATTTTGTTAATGGCTTTGAATGTTGTTTCAAGTCCTTCTTAAATATGGTGGAAAACATTTTTTTCCATGGTATTTATCATTAAAAAATGTTTTTAATATAAAATTTTGCTATTATATATATATATATATATATATATAGTATGTTATGTGTAAAAATAATTTCACACGTGTATGCCAGCGTGACAACATTTCACGCGCTCCGGTGAGACACGTCATCAGTTGCTAGCCGAAAAAAAAAGTGTATCGAATTGAAACTCTTTAAAAGGTTGGAATTTTTTATAATAATCGTGAATTCATGATTAAATTGAAAGTTGAGTAAAAGGTGGTGTATTTATATAAAATTAACCCAGAAAGTATTTCAAACGTGTACGCCAGCGTGACAACATTTCACGCTCTCCGGCAAGACACGTCATCAGTTGCTGGCCAGAAAAAAAAATGTGTATCAAATTAAAACTCTTTAAAAGGTTGAAATTTTTTATAATAATTGTGAAGCTCATGATTAAATTGAAAGTTGATTAAAATGTTGTGTATTTATATAGAATTAACCCTTAAAAAATTTACACAGTATGCTTTTTTTTTTTTTTTTACACGAAAGTATTTTTCATTTTATACGAAATTAATATATAATTTTTATCAATTTGTTGAAAAATTTAGTATTTCCCTGAGTTTAATTTCATTTTTTTACGATCTAGAAAGAAGTAGGACCCTTGGTCAAAATACAAAGGAAGAAGTCAAATATAATAATTCCCTATCCCTTCAGCAGGGCATCAGATACAACAATGGAGGACAAAACTTCCGATAAACAATCGCCTACACCACAGCCCGTTTTGGAGAGCCCGGAATCCTGGGCCCGACAAGCTTGGGCCCACTTTGATTCCGTGCGCCTATCATCTCCCCTTATTCAATGCATCACAAACTTCGTCTCCATGGATCTCGTCGCCAACGTTCTCCTCTCCGCCGGTGCCTCGCCGGCGATGATCCACTCCGTAGAAGAAATCCCCGATTTCACCCCCAAAACCCACGCGCTCTGCATCAACGTGGGAACACTCGTCCCCGACTGGCTACCGGCGATGAAGGCGGCGGCGCAGGTCGCGAATGAGTGCAACAAGCCCTGGGTGCTCGACCCCGTGGCCGCCGGAGCTTCCGGTTTCCGGTTAAAGGCGTGTTTGGATTTGCTCAAATTGAGGCCCACTGTTGTAAGGGGCAACGCGTCGGAGATTATCGCCCTTTTTAATGGCGCTGTTGATAATAATTCAAGGGTATGGATCATATAATCTTAATTTATGAATATTGATTTTAATTATGTTGGATTATCGTTGTTTGGGTTGCTACATAACAAGTCTAATTGCTTTTGAGATCTTGATTTAGAATGTTAATTGTGGAGGGACTTGGGATTTGTTTGGTTGGTCCTGTTTTATTCCCTTTACTATAAGTGAGCAATTGAGCATAGACTAAAATATAAGTTTTGTATAATCTTCATCCTTTCAAATAATAAATTTATTTATAAATAGATTCTATAATGCCTTTCAACGGGGTGAGCATGGCTCGGTTCGGTTACCGAACCGAATAGCCAAAACCGAAATAACCGAACTACTCAATATAAAAAACCGAAACCGAACCATATATATGCAAAATCGAAAAAACCGAAACCGAAAATTTCGGTTCGGTTTCGGTTTTATACCAAAATAACCGAAATATTTTTAAAACAATAAAATTTTAAAATTTAAAATATATAATATTAATATATATTACTATTAGTATATGTAATTATATAATATATACTATTATATATACATAACCGAAATTTAATATATATCTAATCTAACTAAGTGCTTTTTTATATATAAAATATATATAATTATATCTAATCTCAAATATATATAATTATATATATAATATTTTATTTTGGTTCGATTTTCGGTATTATGGTATGTTTGCCACGAAAATCGAAACCGAATACCAAAAAATTGAAAATCTAAAACCAAAACCGAACCGAATACCAAATTAACCGAACCGAATTTCTATTTCGGTTTGGTTCGGTTCGATTTTTCGGTTTTTCCCGAATAGTGCTCACCCCTATATACATACATATCAACTGTTAATATATCTTAAATTAATTATTTTTACCTTTGGCACATCAAATTTATTTTTTTTAAATCCGAAAAAAAAAAATTACCCAATTCTTTGGATGGAGGGAGTAATTATAAACAGAGACCGAAATCCTGCCAATTTTTCTGCCCCAACTGTTTTATCAGTATTTTTCAACTGCTTTAGTTAAATTAAAAAACAAAAAAGATGTTTTTAATTTATCCAGTAGATTTCTTGGTAAAATTTGGAGATTTTCATCAGTTTCTAGTATTAGATAAAATTGGATGCAATGTTCTGCCTCTCTATTTCTTGCCTGTGGGATGAGCACAAACATACATTGTGGAATCTTTGATTTGTGATAACAAAATTTATGTTGATGTTGAACTTCATGTTAGAACCGATATATATCTTCACCCGATTCTGTTTAGTAGGGCGCGGACAGCACGCACGAGTCAGGAGACGCCATAGAAGCAGCAAAGTCGTTGGCCCAAATCACGGGAAGCATAATCGCTGTATCGGGGGCTGTAGATATCATCACAGACGGTGAAAGAGTCGTTGGTGCAAAAAACGGGGTGGCGATGCTGCAAAAGATTACAGCAACTGGATGTTCCGTCACGGCGCTCATTGCTGCTTTCGTTGCAGTCCATCCCTCACAGCCGTTTGAAGCCACTGCCACTGCATTTTCCATATTTGGAATTGCGGGCGAGATAGCTGCAGGCCGGGCTCAGGGCCCGGGATCGCTGAGGATGCACTTGATTGATGCACTTCACGGCCTGGATCGGGCCACTCTGCTTCAACGCGTTAACATTAGCAGTATGTGATGTTAGGAGATGATAGTTGAGCAACTGATCAGTTGGACGTATTGCACACGTATTTTATTCTTTGCATTGTGTACTGCATTTTACAAATACTCTTTGAATTCACATTTCAGTTTGCTGCTTTTGTTTTGTTTTAGTCGGACAAGATTAGGACTTTCTGATCCCCTTGTCTAGTTTGAATTATATCTAAACTTAAAAATTATCACAAAACCTATGCTAAACAAGAAAATTCTAATAATTATCACAAAACTGAGTCGAATTGGATTTAGACAATTTTCAAATTTCAAAATTTTCATATCTAGTTTGTATTATTATATGAGCAAATACATGTTATTATAAGACAAATTTTTTTTTTACAGATATTAATTTGTTTTTGTAGAAAATAAATTTCATAAAATGTAAGAGAAAAATGTTTAATACTATAAGAAAAAATATCAGTTTTTCATAAATATTTATTTATTTTTATAGAAATAATTATTTTTATTATATAATAACACATATAAAATAATAAAATGTGTGTTACTACGTGAAACAATATACCTAGATATAAAAGGATGATGAATAAATTAAGAAACACATAATTATTTTTATAAGAAATATGTTTTGACCTTACTATAACATACATTTGTTCATATACTAAGACAGTCTGGGAGTAAAATGTATGTTACTGTTAGAGCAAATGTGTGTTATTGTATGCTTAAATATTTATTTATCCTTAGGAAAATATATATTGTCGGGTATTAAAAGATGTATTATTACACTAACAACATAAATTAACAAAAACAATGAGAATTAAAGGTATAATTACAATATTGGCCACTTTTATATGTACCTCAAAACTCAAATAGGGCCACTGAATAGAGATCATAACAAGTAAGGTCACTTTCTCTGTTAGGGGTCATGTATTAGGTAGAGATGACAAACGGGTTGGGCCGGCCCGGTCCATCGGGCCAAACCATATTCACTAGCCAGACCGGCCCATTTTCTAATCAGGTCTATAAAAATGTAACCTAACTCAGCCCAAATATCGGGTATGCCGAGCTGACCCATCAGGTAGAGCCAAAATTATCAACTTTTACATGTAGACAGGCACATCGGGCCAAGGCATATTCCCGGACCGACTCATTTTCTAATCGAGCCTGTAAAAATTGAGCTCAGCCCAACCTAAATATCAGGTAGGCCGAGTCGGGCCGAAATTGCCAGCTCTAGTCTTAGGTCCATGATATTCATATTATATACCTATAAGTCACACCAAATTCTCTCTCGCTCTCTCTTGATCAATGAATGTTGGAGCAACGACAATTGCTTGAATTAGTACAACCCCCACAACGCATACCACCACCGACGACTGCCTTTTGAAGCCACCTTCTGCACCAAAGATCGTCGTTTGCGCCCTCATTGTCGTTGTGGTGCTCCGAATTTGTTTGTGGCTTTAAATCTGGTGAGATTCCAGCGACGAAATGACAGATCTTCATCTCCTTCAAGAAGAAAGGCACCTAATCGGCTTAAAGGCGGAGGGATTGAATTCGACGAGTGGTGAGGAACAGGGGGATTTTTGTTGCAGTGCGCTGGATGTGTTTGTGGCTTTAAATCCGACGAATGGTGAGGAACATGTATTCACGGTATGTGATTTTTGTTGTGGTATTTTTTTTAATTTCGTTATGATTTTTTGAAACAGTGGGTTGATTATTGTTTTGGGTATTTTTGCAACCCGTGAACATGTGAACGACAGTTCGATTTTCTTTAATTTCTGGTTGTTGGAGGTGGGCACTATGTGTATGATTATTAGGTAAAAATTTATTTTAATTTGTTGAATTTCTATTAAATAGTACAGACAAAATAAGATTAGTACAATATGAACTACTATTGTACATACGGTTATTCAATAATGCACATGTGTCTAGCCAGAAATTTTATACCGAATGTCGATGCAATTGGACTTCCAATTACTCGACACAACAACAGGACTGAAGGTGAAGGTGTTACCGGTGGTGAACCGGTAAGTGTTAGTATTGAGGAACTAACACGGATGCACATATACGTACTTCACAACACGGTTGACGTGCTTCCTTTATTGATCTTCACATGCAAGTACTTTCTGAGACATTTCCCTTCAGAGATAGATCGTGGATCGAAGCTGAACATAACCGGACATTTGTTAACTGGTTCAAGGATTATGTTACAAAGTGTCTGTCACGGGATAAGGAATCTGTGAAAGAAAGAGTTAAGTGGTTGTCTAGAATGCCTGATAGACATGTGCGTTCATATAAGTGTTATCTTATTAATGGACATACATTTTATACCAGAGATCATGATGCCATGAGTACAATGCAGAATAGTGGGGTGTCTATTAAAGCAAATGCAGGGGATCAGTCGATTACTACTTATTTTGGACAGATTGGCAATATTTGGGTACTCGACTATGTTGGCCACCGTGAACCCATTTTCGATTGTAGTTGGGTGAGGATTCCTAACGGGGTCCAAGTTGATAATTTTGGGTTCGTACGCGTTGATTTGAAAAATGTGGGATACAAGGATGACTCTTAAATAATGGCATGTCAAGCTCAACAAGTTTTCTATGTCCCCGACCCAGTTAACAAGAAATGGTCGATTGTGGTTCTGTCGAACAAGTTTAGTGATAGTTATCAGATCAGCGACCACGTCGATGAAAATGTTGACATAATTGATGATCTTTTTCAGAACTTCTCTATTTCTGGGCCCTCTTTCGATGATCCAGACTATCGCTCGTACAAGAGAGTGTTCAGAGAAGGGGATGAATATGGCAACCCAGATCTTGTTAATATTCATGGACATGAACGAGAAAAGTTAACTACAAAACGAAAAAGAAAAACACGTGCTAAAAATAAATGTAAGATTTTATAATTCATTTACTATATTGAATGTGACTTCTTTTGTTTAATTCAATGTTATAATTCATTTATTATATTGAATTTAATTTTTTCTGATGTACAGGATCATGTCTTTGCCTGTGCCTGATGATGATTATGGAGATGACATGGGTGGAGATTACCATGTATATTTAGGTGATATCGGTGGAGATGAGTGCTCACCCGAGAGGGGTGCAGATGAGACTGCTGCTCCCACGAGTAGCAGTTCTGGAGAAAAGCGAGTGAGGGGTATAGTGACGATGAGCGCTTTGAAGAGACAGCGTGCGAAGGGAAAGACAGTGGAGGTATTTCATTACCATAAAATAGTTGAATTTATAATATATTTTATTGATCGTTTAACCTAATAATATTATGTCATTGTAGCTTTCATTCAATGAGTACGGACAGTCGATTGGAAAGGAGAGTTCGAAGCTGTCACACTACCTTGGGCAAGCAGTTCGAAGATGTGTCCCGATTGTTCTGCCAGCTAATGATTGGCATAGGCCAACGCTGAATCATATAAATGAGTCTATTTGGGAAGAGCTACATGTAAGTTTTATATTTATACTTATTGAACTTATGAAATATATAAAATTTTATATACTTATTGATTTATGAAATATATATTATTTATATGTTTACAGGAAACATTTTCTGGTTTAGACCCCAGTAAGAAGCCACAAATACTGCAAAAAGCTGGGAATATGGCAAAGAATTTCTGGGCTCAGTTGAGAAAAATAAGTAAAGACCCTGTGACTGATACCCACCCCTCTACACCTCCAAAGGATTACCTTGGTAATCCTATGGTATCGTTCGATTATCGATGGTTGAAGATTTTAAGGTAAAAATAATCAATATCAGTTTATTTATTTATAATGCACGATATTAATGTATTTAATGTATTTCTATGACAATTTAGGCAAGAAGTCAGAGAAATACAGAGTATGCCAGAGGGATGGAGGTGCGATATCGGGGATCTTCCAAAGGATATGCACGTATAAGAGAAGAAATGGTGAGTCGATTACTACTTGATCTTATTATTATTTATATTTAATATATCTAACACAAAAATACATTTCGTCACTACTGCAGAAGGAAGAAAAGAGGAAAGCTGGGGAGACTGACCCCTTCATTAACCGATTCGATATTTTTAAGACTAGCCGATAGACTCCAGATGGGAGAATTCCAGATCCTCGTGCACAGCAAATTGTGGAAAATGGGGTAATTATATATTTCCCGCTTATTATTTTTTTGAATTACAAACTATATTATATTATTTGACACAAATTATATACTTCAGGAGCGTCTATCTCAAAACATGACGTCCGACGACCTCCGTATGATTGGTCCCGATGATCTACTTGCTCGAGCTTACGGTCGTCAGGAGCATCCAGGCCACATGCACAGCACAGGCTTTGGGATGACGAAGACAGCATTGACGACGACACCTCGGAGTGAAGTTTCTCTACTTGCACAACAGGTTGCTTCACTGGCTAGACAGGTAGAGATGTTATCTCAACTACATAATCAAGGGCCGTCGTCGAGTACTGGAGCAAGCCATCAGGACAGTTGTCCGACGATGTATTCTACTGATGCGCCTTCTCCACCTCAAAACATCTCCCAGGTATTTTGTTGGTTGTTTGTTGTATATTGTTGGTTGTGGAGTTTGAGAAAGTTGTTTGTTTGTTGTAGTTGATGTGGATGAATATGATTTGGTTGTTTGTTGTAGTTGATGTGGATGATATGATTTGGTTGTTTGATATAGTTGATTAATTGGGAGTTTGATAAAATATAAACGAAACTCTGTCGAAATTTTTTAAAAATATTAATTAATGTATATTTTTATGGGAACAGACAACGACCATGTGCTATTTATATTTGGAGAATCCTACACGGTTGGTGGCCACAGGGACATTACACAGTAGCTCCAGCGTGATTCATGGTTGCCCTCTCACTCCTCGTTTTCAGAGGGTCACTGTTGAGTTGGATGTTCGCAAAGAGGAGAATTCCCCAGTGCCTCGACCAAATGATGAGCCGACCACTGTCGGGACGGCGATTGACCACTTTCTAGAATGGCCTACTCACTTGGTCTCATTAACTAAAAAGGTAAAATATATGTTATTAAATTTTTTCTCATTTTTGTTAAACTAACCAATTGCAAATTGATTGTAGAAAATGCGGTCTCCCCAAAAGACAAGGGAGCCGCGTGCTACAATGCCTATTCAGAGGGAAGGACCGAGTGGGCCTCCTCCTGCAGCGCCCAGACAATCACGACTGGGTTATCTTATGCCAGGAGACTTAGATCACAGCGACGATCTAATGTCTAGGGTGCACACGCTGGTATCGTCCCCCGCTTATGTTCCTATTGTAGTTTCTTTTAGTTCTTATTTTCATACACTTGGTTAGGAAGACTTTATCCGTGCGAATCATGTCATGGAAGTACTCAACAATCAGTGGTTGAGTGTGACTACTATTGCTTTTTATCTCAGGTATGTGTTTATTGATTTTTCATATTTTATTCTTCTAAAGGTTTAATTTTCTTTATTTAAATATTAATATGAATATTTTCATTAATTAAAGATATTTGGGGGAGGTATATCTATCAAGAAATTATGAGGCATCATTGAAGTATTCTTTCATCTCCCCCAAGTGACTGTCTCCATTGGTGATGACCACGCCCACGATAAGGAGTTGTTTGTGCTACATATGCAAAGATATTCTATGAGAGACCATCTCATTTTTTGGCCTACATATGTGGGGTAAGTACATACAACAAACATGTCATCAACATATTTATTAATATAAACATGCAAATGAAATATACTTTTAATATTTTTATTAAAATGCAGTGCACATTGGTTGTTGGTCGCCGTCAATATGAGATCACTAGAGGTATATTTTATGGATCCAACTCCAAATGGAGTGCATTCTGATCGACCTGAACTTGTGACATTTATGGACTGGTATGTGTTTATTAATTATTTTAATATCATTAAATCATTTTATTTTTAGAATTATATATGTATATGTAATTTATTTTTATTTTTAATTATAATAATAACAGTGTGATGAGGATGTATCGAACTCGCCTTCCGCCTGAACCATCAAGAACTTTTAGTACCGTTGTGTGGAAAAATATTAAGGTATATATACTTTAATTGAAAAAATCTATACTTATTCATGTATTAACTATAATTATTAATCAACAGGTGCCGAGACAGCAAGATAGCTTTAGCTGCGCCACTTTTGTATGTCATTATATTGAAGATATAATGATGACTTCTCAAACGACGGTTCCGAACGACGTAAGTAGCTAGTTGGGGCAATTTATTAATTTAAATATACATATATATATATATATATTTCTAATTACATTTTTTATTTTCCAGTTTGTCTATCAACGTCCGCTTCATTCGTACGGAAGGAACAGACTCAAGAAATTCAAATTAGATTGGACCAGGTATTTGTATAATAGGTTTTTATGTTATCTAGTGTGAATTTTGGTTCGACGATATGTAACTTTTATTTAATTTATGATGATACGTTTAATTAGTTATAATTAGTTCATGCTTTATTAATTGGTTTATTTTAAGTATTTTATTTTTTTGAATTTTTATTATTGTATAAATTAATTAAATAGAATTTGTAATATATAATATATAATATGTAGAATAATTATATATAATATATAATATAAAATATATAGAATATATATTATATAAAATATATAATATATAATATATATAAAATAAAATATATTAATTACGAAAATAAAAAAAACATATGCCCTGGATAGCGGTTTGAAACCGTTGTCTAAGAATAAAAAAAATCGCATATGAGCTTAGAAAGCGGTTATGAACCGCTCTCTAAGCTCGAATTTTATAGCGGTTTTCAACCGTTTTCTAAGTGAGACCCGGCTTGCATAGCTTTTACTTGGAGAGCTCATATAACCGGTTTCTAAGTGGATTTTTGTGAGCTCTCCAAGCCTTTTTTTGTAGTAGTGTGATGATCATTGTTTCCGGAGAGTAATGGTGGCGGCCTTCATTGATGCTTGTCAAATCTGGCTAAGCGTGGGCGGAGACTGTCATCTCAGGCGTAAAATGAGCAGCAATTTCCGGCACACGGAGGCACTCTCAATTTTCGGTAGACGGCGGGACAAGCATGTTTCAGTTGCAGGCGATGGAGCTTCAATTGGGTGATGATTTCAGTGTGGTGGCAGATTCAGTGAGCTTCCTGGAAGCAGTGGTGGTGCAAATGAGAGAAGAAAGAAGAAAAAGGAAGTTAAAATCCAATTTAGCGTGCACCTGGATGCGCACTTATTTTTCAGTAATATTTAAATTTTAAAATAGTTAAAATAAATTTTAATTAAATATCGTTTGTAATAAAAAAAATTAATTTTATAAAAGGTATTTAAAAATCTCACTATGCTAGTATAATCAATATACTAGTATATTACTCGTGCGTTTGCATGGCCCATGAATATAAAATAAATATAATGTTAACTTTTATTATAGTTATAATGGTATCCCATTATAAATTAATTTTAATTAGTTTATATATGTATATATATATAATTTTTTACATTTCAGAAACTTTTGTATGTCTATGAGAAAAATATATTTTTAGGACTGTAAGTTAAGTGGGTAGCAAAATGAGGACCGTAACTTTTCAGGCTGGCAAAATGAGGACAATAACTTTTCGAGCTAGCAAAATAAAGACCACAACTTTTTCAGGTTGACAATTTAAGGATCATGACTTTTAAAAGTTGCAAATTGAGAAAAATTCCCGAATTTTGGTCAATTTTGCATTATTTTGACCCAAAATCTAGCCTAAATTCAACTAAAATCTGATCAATTGGTGAATTTGCATTGATTTGAGCTGATTTATCCTTAATTTGTCATATTTTATAATTACGATTCTCATTCTGTCAGTCCAAAAAATCACATTTCTCATTTTGTCACCCCTCTTAGGTTACAATCCTGAAAAAATAATTTTCTCGTCTAAACATTTCTTTTTTACATTGTTTAATATGTGAACATTTTTACTTTTCAAATGAGACATATAGAATATTTTGTACTCGTAATGTGAAAAAAATCAACAATGCTAAGTAATACAAATTAATTTGAAAGATAACAATATAAAATTATATAGCATTATATATATATATAAATAATTTTATTTAAACTTATTTATTTACTCTTGAGATTATAACATCTAAGGGCTAAACAAAATACTTGAAATACAAATGAGGACTCCACTTTATTAGAGTTACAACTATGGTCAAATGCTACCGTTGTATCAAATCACACGACACTTCTGCCTCATTCTCTCTCACAAAACTATAAAAATGCTACAGTTGTGTCAAATCACACAGCACTTCTCTCATTCTCTCTCTCTCACAAAACGGCGGCGAATCGGCGGCAAGGTGTTCCCTTTCTCATATCACTCTCACATCTCTCTCTATACACACATATACTCTCCATTCCCCATTTCCCTTTCTCTTTCTTCCTAACCCTCCTTTCTGTCTACTTTAATTCGGACTAAGGTTTAGGGCCATGGTGCGTAGTCAGAGGAAGAGTCCCGCGAGGCCTGTAATTTTGGGTGACGACGACGATTGGAGAGGATGTGGGGGAGATGGTGTGCGGCTCTGAAGAGGATATGGAGGTGATGGCCCTGTTCGAAGCGGCGGTGTGTGAAATAGGTTTGGCGGCGACGATATAATTCTGTTCGAAGCAGCGGTGTGTGGTGGAGGTTTGGGGGCGATGGTTCTGTTCGAAGCGGCAATGTGCAGTGGTGAGCAACGGCAATGGCGGATGTTGGTGGCGGTCGATTGCGGGACGGCTTGAATTGGGTTCCGATATGGGGTTCTGTCGATAGAAAACAGTACAACTGGGGGGAGTTATTTTGATCAACCGACAATATGGGCGGCGGCGGTTCTCACAGAAACTCTTTACTATGCAGCGGCGGTTCTGAGCACGACTCTTTGCTGTGTGGCAGTGAGTTTCCGTGATTGTATGGAGGACTGCATTTTTTATTATCAATGATTTTTGTGAATCGGCGATGATTTTTTATTCCTTTATCCCCCTATAGGGAGATGAAAATTTTCTAGGGTACATGAGATGAATTTTTCTAGGTGTAATTATGTGTAATAGGTTTCTGGGTTGATGGGATGATTTTTGTTGTTGAGATTTGTATTTTTTTGTTCATTAGTGCAGTCACAATTTGGTGAATGTGAGTTTTTATTATCGGTTTTCGTCGAAAAAATATGAAATTTGTGTTGCCGAAAAAGAGGCGTAATAATATAATAATTAATACTCTAGTACAATGCGATTCATTGTGGTACAGAAACAATAGTACACTAATTTGCTCAATGGTACATATGCATAATCCATAGTACACATCACTGGAATTATGATCGGCAAGTATAACTGATAAACCAAGGTAATAATGAGACGTGATGGGCACAGTACACGATGTGACATGAGCAGTGACACACGTCACATCAATTTTACCTTTTTCTCAGTGCATTAAATGCTCAAATAGTGGCCGAAGTACAATTATATGAACTATAGCACACTCGTTTAGTCACAAATACACACATAAACTCAATAGTAAACAAAGACTTTTTTGGCCCTCACTGTAATGCCACAAATTAGCTATCCTCTTTGTGGTTTGCTATTTTAAAAAGTCCCTACATGTAAGTGATCATTTACTCTTTTATCCATTCTTTTCTTTTTCTGAAACTAATTTTTATCCACAATCAAAACCCATCTTTAGTTGAATTTTTTTTCTTTTTACATGTGTTCATTCTTCAAATTTCATTTTATGTAAATTTGATTGTCAACTTTACATGAAATATTCTAAATAATTTTATTTTTATTTTTATATGCATTCATTCTTCTAATTACATTTTTTGAAGAACTCTAATTGTTAGCTTACATGAAAAATTAAATAAATAATTTTTTCCATCTATTATTATATTATAACTTAAATATAGGTGAACTATATATAAAAAAATTAAAATTTTAAAGTTAAAAATATTAAATCTATCTGATTTTATCAATTTTAAAATTTTAAATTATCACATTTTTCCAAAAAAAAAAAGAAGAAGAAGAATATAGTTAATTAAAATTACTTCAATTAATAATATAGATTTAAATATCATAATATTATATACAACTAAGTTATATTAATTAGACTAATTTTTTAAAATAACACTTGCGTAGAAATTTCTTAAACCTAAAAAGAAGAAAAAATGACTGTATTAAGGATCAACTATTTTCGCTGTAATGACTAATAGTCATATGCAGCATCCCTATCTATCGGTGCGAACTGCACAATCTTTTGAAGAAACCACCTTTACTCGTCCTTGAAAATAAAATTGACAATTCAGAAACTCTTTCAAAGCAAATTGATGTCGGAAGCTATTTTAATAAAATTCTTTCAAAGCAAATTGGTGTATTGACAAATCAGAAGCTCTTTCAAAGAAAATCGATGTCATTTACCCTTTCCATTTATTTGAAATTGATGTATTGATTGAAAAAAATTAAAATAATATTATGTTTTAAATTTAAAATTCGCTCTCATATTATATTACTATATAGCCAAAAACGTGTTACTAAAGAGCAAAATTTGTGTTATTAATCCTTAAAAAATTAATTTTATACTTTTAAAGTAACTATAAAGAGAATATGTAGTTTTGCAAAAATAACATGTGTTACTGAATTTTTTTAATTCTTTTTATTGATTTATGTTGTTAATATACTAATACATCTTTTAATACATTATATATGTTATATAAGTATAATATATATATTTCTAAGGACAAATAAATATTTTTAAATAGAGTAACACACATTAAATTTTACAGTAACACACATTTGCTCTAATTGTACACAAATTTGCTCCCCAATTTGTGTTACTATAAGAGCAAATATGTGTTACTTTAAGGATAAAATGAATTTTTATAAAAATAAATATGTGTTTCTTATTTATTCATCATCCCCTTAAAATCTAAGTATATTAAATCATGTAATAATACACTTTTTACTATTTTATGTGTTATTATATGAAAAAATAATTCTTTCTATAAAAATAAATAAATATTTGTGAAAAAACAAATATTTATTCTTATAATAAGTTAATAACACACATTTACTCTTTATATTATATAAAAATATTTATTCTATAAAAATAAATAAATATATGTAAAAAGAATAACATTTTATATGATAGTAACATACTTTGCTCTAATTGTAACACACATTTGTTCCATTTTGTGTTACTATATGGGTAAACATATGTTACTCTGAGGACAAGATGAGTTTTTATAAGAATAAATATGTGTTTCTTATTTACTCATCATCTGTATGTTTATTGAATCATGTAGCAATACACCTTTTACTATTTTATATGTGTTATTATATGAAAAATAAATATTTCTATAAAAATAAATAATATTGTT
>JAPKLY010000553.1:47869-138383 GCA_026898435.1 Prunella vulgaris
CACGTTTTACTTTCTCTCTCTAAGCTTTCCATTTTCTCTCTCTATATCCAAGAACACTAAACCCTTCGATTATTGTTTGATAGGATTAATACGTTATAAAGCCACATAAACAAACATCGTTAGTAAATTCCATCAACAAATATATTTGTGAAAAACTAATGTTTATTCTTATAGTAACACACATTTAATTTACTCTTTATATTATATAAAAATATTTGTTCTATAAAAATAAATGAATATATGTAAAAAGAATAATCTTTTATATGATAGTAACATACATTTGCTCTAATTGTAACACACATTTGCTCCTCATTTTCTGTTCCTATCTGGGCACATGTGTGTTATTAACTAATTATATGAGCAAATGCATGTTATGTAAGGATAAAATATAATTTTATAAAAATAAATAAATATATGTAAAATAACATCATTTAGTTTGAATAATAACACACATTTTATCTTATAATAACATGCATTTGTTCATATAGTAATACAAAATTAAGAACAAATTTTACACCTTAAATAAAAAAAATTAAATAAATAAACTTAAAAAAATAAAGAGCATTAGCGCATAATAATGCAAAAGTAATCCTCAATTTCATTGCTCTTTCCCGCATGTAGAAGTGCAAAAAAAATAAAAAATTCAATCGCATTACTGCATTACGCACTCAGCGAAAGTTGCATAATGAAAAAGGCGATTCCGTCTTTTTAATTTTTTTAAAATTTATTTTTAGAATTTTCTATATAAGTTTTTGATCATTTTTATATATGACATGTATATGTGTAATATTATTCAATTATATATATATATATATACACATATATTAATAAATATTAAAAATAATAATATTAAGTAAAATTTTATTTTATATTAAAATCAATAATGTGCAACTTTTTAAATAATATTTTGGTATTAAGATATAATATATATATATATATATATATATATATAAAGATTTGAACATAAAAATAATACTATATAATTTTAAAAAAAAATACTAAAAACAAATTAAACTTAAATTTCAAAAAATTTAACCTTGAACCTCTAAGGAGAAAAAGTTAAAGTTTACCATTTGAATTAGTAATAATTTTTTTTTAATTTTAAAATTTTATAAAAAAAATGACAACAATTTGTTGGTCTGTCCAACATTTTGTTATTAGATAAGTAAGTATATAGATAGATTAGATTCCAACTGTTCCTTTAGTAAAATTTGTATATAGATAGATTAGATTCCAACTGTTCCTTTAGTAAAATTTGTAACGTACGTATTGATCAGCCATTCCTTTTAGCACATTTATTCGACTGGTTTATCACTTCAATTGATTTATGTTAAT
Organism: Prunella vulgaris; assembly: GCA_026898435.1. Classification (NCBI taxonomy): domain Eukaryota; kingdom Viridiplantae; phylum Streptophyta; class Magnoliopsida; order Lamiales; family Lamiaceae; genus Prunella; species Prunella vulgaris. The sequence goes on from JAPKLY010000553.1 coordinate 49,205, forward strand.
TTCTCTACAGATTTCGAACGATTCAATGAATTTATGAATTGAATATCTTTGGTAATAATTTTGATAGAGATAATCCCCCTCTTTTTCCAATTATCAAGTAAACGTATTGAAATTTCCTTCAGTAAACCGATTCTTGATGATTTATCACTATAATTGGTTTCTCTTTAGATTTTTTTTTTAAAATTGATTGTGAAATTGAGCAAATTTAAAACATTTGATTCTCAAAAAATGACGAGCAACAGAGTTAATCATAGTTCAGTGTGCTTATAAATATCACGCTTTTAAAGAGAAGATCATTTAACGTAATTTAAACTTTAAAAACTTTCGTATATTCTAATGTATTGTCCCACATCGATAAAAGATAAAACCGTAAATCACTTTTTAAGATCGTTCGGCTACTCAAAGTATCGCTGGGCTAGTAGCGATAGCCTGTCACCCGAGCGGGAGCCATAGGGTTATCAGATTGGTTCTGCACCAAAAAAATTAAAAAATGAAAAATTCAAAAATATTTCCACGGCATTGGAAAATACAAAAAAAAATAAAAAATGAAAATGCGCAGCTATCAAGATGGTAACCTTTTGGATATCTGTATATAAATTTTTTTTTGGCAAATGATTTATTATATTTAGGCACATAATCTATGATAAAAAATCGAACACAAAAAAATTGTGTATAAAACTAGATAAAAATAATTTGCACTTAATTTTCATAAATATATTACACTTTGTGCTCTATATTTTGCACTTTTCACAAATCTTTTGCATTTTATAAATTTTTTCATTAGTTTTTTTTTTTTTTGCCTTAAGAAACATATACCCCTATATATATAGTTAACAAATTTTTTTATTTATCATTCTTATATTTGAAGATTTTAGTGCAGAATTTTAAAATTCATCAATTATTCTTAATTTGTTCTCTCTACTTTTTTTCATTTTTAATAATATAATTTTCTTTACTAGTTATTCTCCTCTGTTATATACGAATTAAATATTAATATAATTTTAACGTAAAATTCTGTAAAGTCAAATAAGTTGAAATAAAAAAATTAAAGTAAATATATTTTGGTCACCAACTAATTTATTTTATTTTATTTCTTTTATTAATATTTTTTATATTTGTAAAAAGCTTGTACATATGTTAATGTCTAATATTTATTTAATTAATTATATATATATGTATATATATTAATTTTATATTTTAAACTTACTAAACTCTATAAGGTAGATACTAAAATTCAATAAAAAATTGCATGACCTAAAACAAAAATAAAGCTCAACTTCTATATCAAAATCAGTAAAATACAATTTTAAAGTATTAAAAATTAATATTTTGATTTGAATTTAAATTTAAATTTTTTTTATGTGCAGATTAGAAGTGTGCTAAAAATATTTAAATTATCATTACTTTTATATAATACATTATTAGTTAAAACAAACAAATTTCTAAAAATTAAAGCCGCACATAAATAATTGTTACTTTTTCTTCACTTAGTTACATTTGTTAATGACTTTCTCTCCTCCATGACCCACTAGCAAACAAAAATAATAATTAAAAAAAATTAATAATGCATGGACAACCAACGACCTTGTGGCTTGCCCAACTCAAGGTTGTGGAGTAAAAACTTGTTTCTTTTACCCATGTTATTATTTAATTAGTTGTTTGAATATTATTTGAATAAAATTTAATTTTTCAATTTAAGATATTATTTAATTAATATATATATTTGAAATTTTTTTCTCTATAAATAGACATTAATATTGAAATATTTTGAAAATAATTATTTTTTCTCCCTTATCTCCTCATTTGTTTCATCTTTTAATTTTTTTATCATAGATCCAAGTTATCCAAACTTCCAAAATTTACTAAATTTTCAATCATTCACAATATTACACGTAGCTGTTATTAATTTTATTTATGTATTACTTTTTATGTATTTCAACTTTTGTGATATTTAATTTTGATAAAGTAGGAGAAAAAAGATATCTAGAAGGTTGTGTAAAGAAGGAGAGAAAAATGTATTATTTATTGAAAGGTTGGGTTGTGGAGGGTTGTTGATAAATATAGTCTTAAAGTATTCAACCATAAAAATTCAAACTCTTATGAAAAAAATTATATCAATCCAAAAACTTGATTCGCAAATTCGTTTTCACAAATAAATTCACTCAACCTACAAGTGTATAGAATCTTTGTAGTACGAAGTTGACCAAGTTAAAATTATATCGAACCCTAGGATGACAATCTAGTGCAAGGAGATAATAAAAATGAAGTGCTACTAAACTATGAAAGTGGTAAATCTTTTCGGGTTTTTGGGGCTAAGCAAAAATAAAATCAAAGCAACTCAATTAAACTACCTAATTAAATCAACTAAGATGATTAAGTGATGCTTGCTTAGGGTAATGTCAATCAAATGAGTCTCGGTGACCTATTGTGTCTAGGCCTAATCTCGATTAATCAAACAATCAAATTAGAGAAAAAACTCTCACCAAATTAAGTAAACGTAGCTCTCGCTTGTTGTCAACTCAATCTAGTGCCTATTCATGAGTGTTCTCGATGATCTATCCCCTCTCGATGTAATAGACGTCCTAACAATAGCAATTCAACGGTTCGTTCAACACAATTATACACCTAATAGAGCAAACGTAACACTCGTTTGTTGTCTACTCAATTAAAATGCACAATTATAGAAGAACGATCCACTAAAGCTCAATAAATCCAACAAAATTAATTTAATCACTCATTTCACTCAATCACACACTTAATCAAGAAAACGCAGCTCTAGCTTGTTGCTAACTCAATTAAAATGCATTATCAAATAAGAACAATCATTTAAAGCCCATTTAATCCACAAATTAGGAGTTCAATCATCTAACAAAACAAAATTAAAACAATAAACACAATAGAATCACTAATTCACAATAAATTTAGCCCATGATCAACAAAACCATAACAATTATAAAGCAATATAATAAATTATAAACATTAAAATACCAATTCTCAAAGTAAATATGTAGGAGGAAATGGGGTTCAAACACATAATCCTTGCTAAGAATTGAAAAATATTCACTAAATTCTAACTAATAATTGCTGAAAATTAAATCCGAATATAGTGTGTGAGAGGTGGGGGAAAGGAGCTCTCCTTTGCCTCCAAGAATCTGGCCGAATGTGTGTTGTGGAAAGCTGAATTTCTTCTCCCTTTTATATAAATGGGCCACTTTTCTTTTTAATTCCAACTGGGCTTCAGAAAATATATTAGCAAATGGGCTTATCTCACAAATAGCCCAAAACAATTTTCAATTTTCGCTTCAGCAAAGTTCGAGCGGAAAAATGGTTGATCGAGCGAAGAACTTTCTGTACCCGTGAATCCCTACCGCTCGATTGCTTCATGATGTAACTCGACCGAAGAACAAATCTTTCGCTCGATCGGGCGAGAAAAATACGTTTTCAATTACTCTTGAAGTAGAATCACGTTTTTCGGCAACAGCTTCTTGTCTCATGCGAGGGGCTGCAATTTCAGGCGTGGAGAGTTTCCGGCGGCTAAGCTTGCATCGGCTTTTCAATTTCCGGCCGTGAAAGGGGTGTTAGTCTCCAATGTGGAGCGGCTGAGCTGTTGGTTGCGGCGACTGGTTTTTCCGGCGAGACAGAGCAGCAAGTGGAAGTGGGTTGAGAGTGCAGCGACAGGGACGGCTTGGCTTCGTTTCGATTTCCGGCGACTTAAGGAGTTCCAGGCGTGAGAAGTTCTTCAGACGGCAGTATGAAAGACGGCTGTTGCTTGGAATTTTGGCTAAGTGAGATTTTTGCTCTAATTTCTGCAAATATGTTGAGTGATTTCCGACAATCTTTGAATTCAAGAGAATTGAGCTTCCATTTAGGATCTTGAACCGGTCAAACTTGTGGATTTGAATGAAGACAAATAAGGCCATGTTGCCTTCGTCTTTCTTACCTCTACACTAAGAATAAGCAATTGAACTTCTTATTAATTTAGTACAGCAAACTCAACATAAAAAGAAAAAATATTTATTTAAAAAAAAAACACTTAAAATATGTTTTACAATAACTATTTTAAGTGCTTATTATTACTTTTGGTTAAGCAATAATTTTTAGCTTTTAACTTCTATTTAAACACTTCTACACATTCTCCAATAAAATAATACTCAATATCCTTTTTAAAATCACTTCTTTTGCAAACACTTTTTTTAAATCAATTTTTAAAATTACTTAAATTTAAAATACTCCCTATTTTTTATTTTGCTACTAAAATAACTTATTATCACTTTTTCAATTCTACTAGAGATTGCAAACATGCACTTAATAAAATGAGCCATTAATTTTAATTGAATCAATGGGCTGAAAAAAAAACTCCTAAGGCCCATTATCTAACTAATATGTCTACCATTATTTCAATTAAATCCAAATAATAATCTCACAAATTTAATTCTTCAATTCATCTCAAATTTTCAATAAAATTGCAACACAATTAATATTTTCACAGTTAAGCTCAACTACTCAATATAGTATAAATAAATGCAAGAAATCCTATAAAATAAACAATAAAAGCACAATAATTTCGAGCAAATTTTACACTAATCACATGTCTAAGATTTTTTATGGAATTTCATGAATATCTTTCTCATGTATGATTTTTTTTTTCTTTTCTTTAGGGATGCATATTTAATTATTAGAAAGTAATTAATGATAATTACAAAATAATTTAAAAATGATATTATTTATAAACAAGTTTAAAATATTAGTGTTATTATGCAATATTGACTTCTATGTGGCTGATCTCAGGATTATAAAGATTAATTATGATCTTGAATAGTTATGCTGAAAAATATAAATAACCTAGGGAATTGCATTGTCTTTTATCACAAGATTTGAGACTAAATGGTGTAATTTTTGTATTTCTGAAATCGTGCCTACAATGATAAATAAAAATATAAATAAAATTATTAATATTATAATATATAAAAATACATATAATTTTAAAAAAGTTTAATCATATTTTTAAAATACAAATGTTTGAATGGATTTCTAAAATAAATTAAAATTAAAAATAATAAATTAAAAATTATTTTATCTAAAAAATACGCACACATTTTATTATATCTAACTAAATAATTAGATTATATATATACATATATATTCACAATATTAAATAAAAATATTTTTACAAAAATAAATGAAATATTTAAAAAATTAAAATAAAATATTCAAAGTATAATAAAAATATTTAAATATATCTGCAATAAATTTAAATCTAAAAGTTCTACGTTTAAAAATAATATACACATATATAATCTTAAATTTTTGTGTATATTTTTAAATTATACACCTTCTCTCGCCCAATAATCTTCACAGTTTTTTAAAATTTTCTTACAATTCCAAAAAAAAGTGTCGCTAAATATTCTTCATTTTTTTTAAATCCATCTCACAAACAAGAAAATTATGAGGACTATTTCGGGACAGATTAAGTAATAGTTATATAATTTTGAATCATGAATTTTATGTAAAATTTTATACTTTTAAGAAATATATATAATTTTTGTATTTTAAAAAGTATAAAATTTATGTATAAGAATATATATTTATATAAATTTAGAATCGATTTAAATAAATCATTTAAATTTTAGTATAATTTAATATATTTTTATTTTTTTTAGAGAGAATATGTATAATTTTGAATCTATTTTCATATTTTATATTTTAGGTTTAAAATATAATAAAATATTTTGATTTAAAATTATAATGAATATGTATTTAGAAGTTTTAATAGTATTTATTAACTAATTGTTTATTTTTAAAAAAATTATTATTTTTATTAGTGTTTAATAATGTGGATGCTTAGTAGGATAATAATCATGTTTTATTTGTACACATTAACTTTTGGGCAAGGAGCAAACTACCCGAAGTTTGAATTGTAAAAAAAAAAAAAGTAAAGGTTTTGATTTATTTTGCTAATATCCAAAATTTTAGATTAAATTGCAAATTTTCAAAAGGCGGTGGTTTAATATGCAACCAAGCCATTAAAAAAGTAAAGATACATTATCCGATCTATTCAAAATAAATATGGAAAAATTATGTAGGTAGATTTTTTTTGTAAGTAAAGAATGAAATGCCCATAAAATTAGAATTTTGGATAATTTACTCCTAGGTAGTTTTATGATACATTTTTACTCTTCACTCACCCAAAAATTCCTTCTTACCCCAGTCCAAAAGTTGGTTATTTATTACAAAATTGCCCCTAGTGTAGAAAAAGTAGATATAGTACTGCTCTGACACCATCGATCTCCTCTCTCATCTTTCCTCTTTTTTATAAATCGAAAGTCTCTTCCCCCCCCCCCCCCCCTCTCTATCTCCCCAACTTGCAAAAGCGATTTCTGCTCCCAGGTCTAGAAATATTTGCTCTTACCCAAGTTGAGAAGGGGTGGATCGGTCAAGAAGAGAAAAAACAAAACGAAGATTGATCATTTTGGGAAGAGAAGAAATTAACAGAAGGAAGATTGAGTCAACCACCCCATTTGAATCAAATGAGATTTTTGTGGGAGAATCGGTGGCGTTTTTTACGGTCATGGCAGGCGAAGCGCAACGATGTTTAGGTGGAGGGAGGGTAACCAATCTGTCAAGAAGGATTTCAATCGGCACAGTAGGGAAGTTGTGGCAGAGAACGTTTTGCTATGGAAAAGGGCGGAGAAACGAGTAAAGAGGGTCTTGAATTGGTTTGGGCAGGTTCAGACATTAGGTAAGAATCACAACATTTTTTTTTATGTTTCGAAGGCAGACTCCGTGAGATTGACTTTGAAGAAAACTTGTGAAGGTCGATTTGATTACATAAATGATGTATGTGTAGAGGAAAAAGACGTGGAGTAATTGAACTTGGCAATCATCTAATTTGAATTTTAACTATGAGTATTGGAACATTACTTTTTTTTTTTTTACTTGTCAATGTTCCGTTATACTTTTGGTTGGACATTTATTTTTGTGAGATTTATCATTAAATTTGTGCACCTCTGCTGTGGAATTTGACATAATTTATTTTTAACTTATATTGCTGCGCAATGCATATCGTTGAAATAAAATTATAATTGAACTTTAACAATCATTGAATTTGAACTATAATTACAAACATTTAAATTTTTATTTTATTTTTCTGCACTTATGAATATTTTGTTGTTTTGTTATTTTTCAAATTTACTAAAACTTCAATTGTTACAAAATGGGGGGATTCAAAAAAAAAATTGAATTATTTTAATATATTTTTAATATTAAAATAAGATTAAAAGATTTTAAAAACAAATGCCACTTACGAAATTGGCGTTATTTTTGTCATTCTCGGGATTTGAATTAAAGAGATTCGAATTTGACAAGTTGTGACACCGCAAGTCTTGGGATATATGGGCATTCATAGGTCTTTGAAAAGTCAAAAAATGGACCAGAGGAAATTAAGAAAAATTTACTTCCCTCTAGTAAAATCTCTAAAATTAGTGTATCCCATAGACAATTTCTCTAGAATATTTAGTAGGCAATTCTTAATGCAAAATTTTTTATTGGAAATTTTATATATGGTCATCTTAACAACTTTTGTATGTAATGGCTTTATTATTTTTTTGGTGATAACAAGTTGGTGCATTTTAACATAGTGTAACCACATATAATTGCTACTACTTTAAAATATTTCATAAAAGTCTATTTGCCATTAAAAAAAATAAAAAATCAGTGTCATTAAAACGCTCAAACGCAAAAATAAAATATTTGAAATCAATAAAATCAAAATAAAATAGTACCTTTTCAAGAAATCTTCCACATCGAAACCCCAATTATGGCTCCCAATATATACACCGCCCCAAAATTGCTCCATCGCCACCTAGCGACGATCATTCTACCCACCATCTCTCGTAATGCAACCACCGCCGACCTCCATAAAAAAATGATCTCAGACCAAAAATGATCTCCATAAAGAATTCTTTTTACCAGAGTGAGCTTTTCTTGAAATGGAAAATTCCCCCAAAATTTGTTTCACCTTCAGCACGGTAGCTTTTTGTCGGTCTTGAAATTTCAACACGGTGACATGGCGGCTTGGTGACGTTCACCCCAAGAGGTGGCCAAGTTTCAGTTGCCCAAATCACCGGAATCCACTGTCATTGCCTTTACCCCCTCACCAAATCTATCATTTGTTTTAAAATTCCAATTTTTTCGATTTTCTCATCGAACCAACAGCGTAACTTTTACCACCGCCATCATTGGCCCAAAAATCCGCCCCCATTGGAGAGTGTTTGAGATGGAGGAGTGAGACATGGAAAAGAGAGAGAGTGTGTGTTTGAGAGAGAGAAAGGAATTGATATGGTTAGATATGGTGATCTTCGTGGGATATGGGAGAGATTTAAAAATTTAGTCAGAATGGTAATTTGGTAATTAGTGGATAGTTTTTGGACTCAAACTAAATAGAAAAAATTCTCGCACTTAAACGTTGTTAGACATATATGTAGAGCATACCTACATGTAATTATCTCTTACTTTTTTTATAGTGTCGTTAATAACTGAAAACAAATATTTTGATTACCTAAAAATAACGATGAAGTTAAAAATTGACACAATTTTCCATTTAAAGAAAAAGACAATTATTTTCAAATGCAAATCATATAACAAAAAGAGATTATCATGATGACATATATATGAAATATGACATTACATTTAGCGTATACATGTGTTACACTATCAAGAAGGAATTATGTTTAATTATAATCTATATCCCCACCCAATCCCAGAGATCCTTTATACGTGCCCATATGCAAATAGACATTTGATAGAGTAGTATTATTTACAAGACTTGTACGTATAGAAACATTATGTTGTACATTAGAGATCAAAATTCATGAAAGAATTTAATTATGATCTACACTTCCTCTATAGTACTCTCTCCTTCGTGGTTCATTACTTTGCTTTGCTTTAACGTTGGAAATATCAGCTTCCACACTGTCCATTCACAATTTTGCATTACATGATGCAAAATTAAACCTAAAGAACGATAATATTGTTTTTTGTCCCTAAAATTCACATTTCGGCTACACTTTCGTTCACTAACAAACTTGGTCCTATAAGTATGCTTATGGTCTCACTGTTATGTTCGAGAACTGAAGAATCACTAACAGTAAAATTACATGTGCACAAGAAAATATATTTCTAGAACCAAGAGGAGATGAAACTAAAAAACACTTTAGAAAAAAAAATGGTAGTAATCTCATTAACTAGAAAATATATTGCCTGTTTTGAAACACTTAAAACTGTTTATAAAGTAACTTTTTTTCAAAGTTATCTCTCACAGTTTAAAAAAAAAAAAAAACTATTCAAGAAGCAATTTTGTAAAGTTTCAAAACTGACACATAATATATATTGGAAAAAATACAAAATAGTTCAACAAATTGACAAAAATTACATATTGGTCTCGTGCAAAAAAGAAAAAAAACTCTTCCGTGCAAAAAAAGAAAACATATTATCGTATAAATTTTTTGAACCAATTTGTAAATATAATGAATTTTCTGAACCAATATGTATGTGACTCATATATTTAGATTTTTATTATTAAAAGGAAGAGTTACTCACTATATATTGTAGCTGCAAACCACTCATTGACAATCTTGACCCATGTACTAGCCCAGCCTACGTCGATGCTCCATCTGTTGTTCTCACACACTTGTTACGAAAGAATCGAGCCAACAATGGGTAATAGTATAATAATTTATTTTTACTATTAAATAATTAAAATATTATAACGGTGAGTTCAAATGTGAGATTAAAGTGCACATCGAGGATTGAATATGATAGTGCGCGAAAATTTTGGACCAAAATTAGAAAAACAAAAGGTGATTTACATATGGGTTCAAAAAAAATTATTATATTTACAAATAGGTTTACAATATTTGTATAGAAACATATTTTTTTCTGCACAACAGCTATTTATAAATATAGTATTTTTTTGAACCTATATAAATCATCCAAAACAAAAAAGGTAAACTTTTAGGGGAAGAAAATGAAAATTTTCCAGTGGAAAATTATTCATGTATAAAGAGTTTTACGATAATAAAATATTTTAAATGCAATATTAATCAGTATATTTAGGAAAGTAAGTGGCAAAAAATTACTAGCAGATTTCAAGCGGATCGAACTGATCAAACAAAAAATTTCAAAATAATCGCGCAAAGGCAAAAATATATGTGTTTATATATATATGGACATATTTTTCAATATTTTCATACACATATATTAATATTAATACACGTATTATAGATAAATATTTTTAATTGGCACTTACAAAAATATATGTGTTCATGAATTAGGATAAATATGTATTTTTATATGGACATCTTATTATGTTATTCATCTTTGTAAATCTCAATTTTTATTTTCGTGATTGTAATATTTTGTTCATGTACGCATGCTTCCTTATACAGTAACACATTTATATTCATACAATAATACTCGCTCCATCCCAAAAGACATTGCATACTTTCTATTTTGGCTTGTCCCACAAAAAGTTTACATGCCTAAAAGTGGAAATCATTTATTAAACTCCACTCTCACAACACACATATAATATTCATAAAGATATACTTATTATACCTTTTTCTTAAATCGCATGCCCAAAAGACACCGCAATGTCTTCTGGGACGGAGGAAGTATATTTTTTAATATTTTATGCGTATTATTGTAAGAACTATATGATTCTATGAAAATAAATATTTGTATTTACATTATTTTATAATAATACAGCAATTTTTTAATTTTTTTGTAAATTTCTTTTAAGCATTGAATCCACAAATCTCTACGTTTAAGCTATATTTAATGAATTCTTAATCGGTAAAATATATTAAATTATAAATAAGTGTGTAAAAAATGAAAGAACTTACTTTCTTGCGAGGCTTCCTAAGTTCCAACTAATGAATAGCATTGCAAAGTACATGGCCCCCAAAGAGAAGACGAGATGAAAGAATCCGTAACCATATGGAATATCATCCTCCACTGACTCAACTTCTTCTGTACGGAACTGCAACACCAAATCACGTTATGTCTTAATTTATATTGCTTCTGTCCACTACATATGCACATTATATTGTAAGTATATTTTGGGATCCATTTATAAATAAAATAAGACAAAAAATTATATATAAGTTTCTACAGTAAAAATATTCATTTTTTAAAAATTCGCGGGTCTAAATCGAGTTGGGTCGGATTTGAATATTTTTTTCCAAAATTCGCGCAACTTGTAGTTTCAATTTTTTTTCGCTCACAGGTATATTACAATTTGGGTAAATGCATGTTACTTTAAGGCAAAATGTGTGTTACAATCAGACTAAATGTTATTTTCTACACATATTCATTTATTTTTGTAGAAGTAAATATTTTTCATGCAATGTAAAATATGTATATGTTACATTATATGTGTAACACATATTTTTTCTTAATAAAAACACCTTTTATCCTATAGTAACACATATATGCTCATATAATAACACAAATTGAGGAGCAAATATGTGTTAAAATTAGAGTAAATATATATTACTGCAAATGTATGTTACAATTGGAGTAAATTTGTATTACTGCAAATGTGTGTTACATCTACAGTAAATGTGTGTTACTGCAAGATCAAATGTATGTTACTGTATATACAAATATTTATTTATCCTCAGAAAAATATATATCATATTTTATATAACATATATAAGGTATTAAATGATGTATTAGTAAATGAATAACATATTATTAACATATATCAATAAAGAGAATAAAAAATAAATTAAGTAGCACATATTTATTCTTGAAAAAATATATATTTTCTTTATAGTTACTTGAAAAGTACAAAAAATTAATTTTTTAAAGAATTAGTAACATAGATTTTGCCTAATTGTAACACGCATTTGCCCAAATTGTAACATACCTGGGAGCGAAAAAACCTGGAATTACAAGTTGGGCGTAGTTTGAAAAAAAAATGTCTAAATCTGACCCGACCCGTGTTTGGTAGAATCACAAGCTAATTGTGGCTGTAATTAGCTTGTGATTCTACCAAACAACCCGATTTAGACCCGCGATTTTTTAAAAATGGATATTTCTACAATAGAAATTTCTACACAAGTATTGCTTATAAAATAATAGATTATATGAGAGTGATAATAAAATTGATTCTTCCCCGTCTCATAATTGTTTGCACTATGTCCCACAATTGTTTTCACACTCTATAAATTGAAATTATAATTTTAACTTTATTCTCACAATATTCACATATTTACACAAAATATCATTACTTTTACATTCAATCCAGCTAATTTTATTATTTTAATAATATAACTTTATACATTTTTCTACTTTTCTTAAAAGTTATTACTTATTGAGGTGAAAATATTTTTGGGACGGAGGTAGTAGTTTTAATAAAAAGAAATAGTGCGTAAATTTAATGGATCAAGAGAGTATATTACATCAGTCAGTGCTTTTTGGCCACAAAATTTTTAAAAATAAAATGAATAGAATGTGTAGAATCCCAATTGTGAAGTGAAGATTTTGATATAATTTTAAGAAATAGTTTTACTTTGGGTTTAAGTAAACTTTTGTATGACAAATTTTTCAAAAAAGATATGCAAACTTTTCAAAAAGATAGTAGTGGTAGATATTTAAAATGTTACATCTAAATAGATATCTATTGTAATACTCAAAGTTCAACTTTTTAATAGATTTAGTTTCTCCCTTTTAACTAATTGGTCACCAAAGTTTCATCTTGCTCCCACTTTTAATTCTGATCGTTCATTTGCTAGGGAAATTTATTTGGAGGTGTGCTAAATGTAATTATTTAAAAGTAATAATATTTAAGTACTAAATTTTCAAATAATTATATTTAACACCCCGAAATAATTGGTCTCGTTAATTAGTGAACTGAGTGCAAGACCTAAAATGGGAGCAAATTAAATGAAATATTTATGATGAATTCAAAAAGTGAGGGAAAGTGGGGATCTAATTATCTGAAATGCATGCATGCAACATTAATTAAGGGTGAATGCCTGAAATGATTGTGAGTCGATCCCTGTTGAGAAGGTGGCAATAACTATTGCACATAGAGCCACACCAAACCCCTACAACCAACATAATTAATTGGAAATTAGAGTTTATATATTACTACTTTAATTAAAATTAATAGTTTTATTAATTGCAACTAATTAATTTAGGCATTATATATAAAATTATTAGTGTGAAATCTTACAGCAATAGTAGCCCAACCGCCATGTCCAATTTCTTGTTTTGGAGAGCTGCATTTTTCACTAGAGGGCTCACTGCATTCAAATGTAATTTCCAAATTTATATATATATAATAAGTACAAAATTTCGTTTATTGAATTTTCTCTATTATTTTCTTTAAGATTAAATAACGACTCGAATCTATAATTTCAAGATTAGATACTCCACCTCATCGAGTACTCACTAGTCATTAGTTTTGCCGATTAATTTGTTTGTAATTATTTCATCTACTTTTTTTAATGATCTATAAGTTAAAAACTAGATTTTTACTCCGATGCCTTGTCTACTACTCAATTTTAATCCAAAAAAAGTAAAATAATTTCAATTGAGTCTCAATATTCTAAAAAAATTGTCTACTTTGGCCCCAAAATCAACTATATATTGAAAATAATGTCATTTTGTTTAACTTGAGATCAAAATTGAACAATAAATAAATTATGGAAAAAAAAAATTGGACATTCACATGATATCAAAAGACGTCATTTTAAATTTTTCAGTGATAATGGAAGAAAATTAAATGAACCCTTTTTGAACAAAAATTAAACATGAGACCAAATATTTTTTTATCTCCGGTGATCTCTCATTGACATCCGAGATAATTATTTGGAAAGGTTAAATTAGTTTACCTTCTAATAGCAGTCCAACAGAGGAAAACAATGTAAGAGGCCATAATCCCCGAAGACAGCAGACCTCTATTCACCTGTCTTAAGCAAGCCAAGAATTGCACAATTGATCAACATACTTCATCAGCATATAAATAATAACATTGTTTAATTTTGTACTCTATATATACTTAGACAGAAGTATTATACCCATTCACCACTAGTTAATAGTATGAGTTCTTAGAACAATAGTAACAACTTTTATACGCAGTATTATTAGTGGTGTATATTGCACAAAGTCCACATAATACTTTGTCATATTTACTACAGAAGTCGTACCTTAGAATGCAACGATATAACCATCATCACAATGAGCAGAATCCCCGTCCAAGTGATGAAGAATATGTTGAGAGAGCACGACGTTTTCGAGGCGTAAAGCACGTACATTACCGCAATGCCACAGACGGATGCAATGTAAAATACGGTCGACATGAACAGCCCGATCGAGCATGCTCTGCATTAGCCAAAAAAATATAGGTGCATTATACTCATGCTTGGATTATTTCTTTTCAAATAGTAATTAGTTTAAGAATGGTACATTTTGTACCTTGATTTCTTTATATCATTGGACATCCAATAGTTATTCCACCAGGTGATGAACTCAATCACACTTATGAGCTGGAGAATTAAAAAGATCCTGCATCATCTCACTTAGATCAAAAGTTGATGCCTCTACCAACACAATGCTAACCTCAAATATTTGACACTTATATAGACGATTATGAATGAGATCTCTTGTTACACAATGGTACGCATTAACATCTTATGTTATACTGCTTAGATGAATGACAAGTATGCACGTAAATTAATCACATTTATCATCTATTCCTCTTTAATTGCACGTAGATTGTGTAACAGAAGATGAAATCATTGTTACAAGAAAAGTCCCATGTGAAAGATGAAATCGTAAAAGATTACCCTGCACCAACACGAGCTAGTTCGCCTGCAAAATAGACAATGCAATTCGACCATGTTATGTTGATTAAGCAAACTTGAAGGGCAAAAACTCATGTGAGACCGTCTCGGGATATGAGACTATATAAATTAACACGTACCCTTTATCAATGTGATAACGAGTTATGCTCTATTCATATCTCACTTACTTGTCTTATGTCATGAGACAGTCTCATACAAGACTAACTCAACTTGAAAACCTCAATTCAGCAGTAATAATGAACGTACCATATAATTGAATATAATCCGTGGGGACGAAGAACGGAATCACCAATGAGACGAGCAACATTACGAACTTGACACCCCACCATCCGGAATGCCAACCGTTGCGAAGTTGGCATAGTTTTCTAGTGTTGCACGTTGTTACAAACATTATAAAGAAGAATATCTACATCATATAAGTCAAGGGAACAGCTTTATAGCTGTGCTTGATAGTACAAGCAGCTAAAACATATGAGTGTACAAAGCAATTTAGTGGGTGGGTGTTAATAGTTATTCATATATATCACAGCTAGCTCTTGAGTGGTAGGATACAAAGCATCCTAAACTGACTCTGAGCACTCCCATTGTATGATAACATTCTCTCTCCTGTGCACCACAAGCTCTTGAATCTGCCGTAAAAACAACACCCCTTTTTAATTGGCCTCCAAATTATACAGTTTTTTTATTAATTGTGTAAATATAAGCCAAATTGAGCTAATTCAGGTAAATTTATGTACATTTACATAAATTAAAAATACATATATATGCATTATTTTAAATTAATTACCCGATTTGGGCTATTGTTGTTAATTTAGAGACTAATGAACATAATATATGTCCTTGTTCCACAACTCTCAAAGTTATGGCCGCCTAAAAAGACATTTCCCCCCACAATTGCATATTCATATTTATTTTGAGATCAACAGCTTACATATTGATATAGAAAGTGTGAGAACATATATGGTAACACTTACAAGGCAGCATGGGTAAAATCTTCTCTCCATAGTCTCGAAAAAGCCATGCTATAATATTTGTTAGCAAGAAAACCACACCATAAGCATAACGAGCCCTCAAAGATTTCTTCTTCCGAACAGAGGACTTAACATCAACCTGAGACATTTCTTCACCTCCATCGACGCCCCTCGTCCCCATCCTCGTCTCCGTCTCCGTCCCCGTGGCATCGACATTTCGGTCCATCCCTAAGGAGAAAAGCTACCTAATTATTCCAAAATGGTCATTCTATCAATCGGACACCTGTTTTGCGTGCCAACATCGTCTCAATCAACTTGTGGATATATAATCCAAGTAAATCATTTTTTTGGGAAAGCTTGAAACGTGTTATAAATGGTGATTGTTATATATATGAGTGGAAGAAAATGATTTTTGAAAAGTATGCTTCAATTGATATGGAATTTTTGGCAAAAGCTTTTTTGAATTTAGTCAAGATTCCTTCATCTACCCAACCAATTATAGAGCAAGGAAAGCATCAAATCTATCAGAAAAAAAACACACATTATGCTCACGCAAGGAATAGGTTGATTCATACAAACTCTTCTTGTACAAAAACTCAATTTTTATGTGACGGAGGTGGATCCCACCTTAAAAATTCGAAAAAACGGCAAATTCTTGTGTGAGACGGTATCATAGTGAATATAATGTTACGTACTTACCCATTACCTACTAGCCCGATTAAATTTTTTCTTTATAGATATAGAAATATACAAAGAAATTGCAGATTAATAAAACCCTTTTCAAGTCTTTCAAGATTTAACAATGTGCTAAATTACTTCTGCAGGAACACTCAAGCTACTCAAAATATTTAAAAGAGGACAAAAATTTTGTTGGCCTAAGAATTGAAACTTCTAAGCATATAACAAGAAATAAATAATGTATAACTTTAGAAATGTCTCTAATCTTGCTTGCATTATTCATCAAACATTCTTTACTACGAAGGAAGCTCCATTGTAAGATTAAAGCTTGGACCATAATCATCTCGTAATATTATCTTAAAAAAAAAAAAACAAGTGAACAATATGGCGGAAAATCTTGCAAATTAATACCAGAAAAACTCACCCTTTTTCTTTTTCTTGGCTCTGCAACAGCAGGAGGAGGAGGAGAGAGAGTGTTAGTTCATCAAGAAGGAGACAGCCTTTGATCCTTAATAAACTGCTGGAAAACTCTGAAACTTACTTTTGTTCTTTTACAAGAAAAAGATGTATTATTAGGCCCCTCAAAAAATGAATCATACTATGACAAATCACTTTTGTCACATGCATAATTAACTTTTTCTCTTTGTTTATAATTATTGTCAACAGCTTAGATATGAAAAGTCAGCTACAAGGAGTGTGCTCTGTAACGTTTTGAAGTTAGTGCCTCGTCGGAGGAATTTATTTCCATTATATTTTTTTAAAATACTAGAATTAATTTTTAAAATCACTTATTTTTAAAGATATTTTTCATAATTTTTAAAAATAAGTGATTTATAAGTGGTTGCAAGATTGTCATGTCAGTTAATAAAATATCCTTTTTTTTTTAACTTTCTCGTATTAAATTTTATTTTCTTAATATGTGTATCAATTTATATATGAAAGTAATTTTAGAACGTATAGACCTAATAATTTGCACGTGTACTTGTGAATAGTTAAAGAACCTTAGACTGCGTTTGAAATGACAAATTTTGAGTTATAGATTTTAAATTCACAATCTAAATTTATTTTATTTGTTTGTGCATGTGAAAAGATGAATTTCAAATGCTTGGCTTTAATTCTAATTCAAATTGAAAGAATTTAAGAGTTTTCATTAAAATCATGTTATTTAAAAATAAGTGAATTAATGAATAAATTCACTCAGTTTTAAACCCATTAAATTCCAAATGCTCAATCCAAACGCAAGATTTGTTCAAAGAGTAAGTTTCATAAGTTCACTTAGTGCACGGTATATACAAGTATAATTGGATTAGCTTTTTAATATGAATAACCTCAATATTGAATGGGTGCACCGTATACCAGTTACATATGATAAGTTTACTTGTTCAAATATCAATCAAACTAAAAACATATAATGCAATTTATAATGTGAAGTACTATCTTCTATTCAAATTAAATGATATGTTGACTCTTTATTCTTTTTGTATCAAAGAATTCCAAATGTACAAGATAATTTCGTATAAACTAAAAAATACAGGGTATATTCATAAAATTTATCAAAATTACTTTTTTTTTTTAACTTTCCCAAATATTGGTCTTATACAGTTATACCTTGGAGATACAGAAGACAAATAGGAACCTCATGCAGAAGAATTTCATATGAGGCTCAATTATAGACTCTTAATTTAAATTATAAATTTTACACGGTCACAAATTAAGATGTATATTTTATTTTATTTTTCTTAATTTAAAATTCTATTTTATTTTATTTTTGTCCCAATTGGAGGCTCGGTCATTTTGTCTTTATTCCAATTTTTTATAAGAAATTCAAAATATAATATTTTTTGTTTCTAATTATTTTTTAAAATATAATATAACAAATTTAAAAATTATAGTTTTATTTGACATTGATATAATCATACTTAAAGACATATCTATTACTCCCTCCGTCCCATAATTGTTTTCACACTTTCCTTTTTCGTTCGTCCCACAATTGTTTTCACACCCTATAAATGGAAACTATTACTTTAACTTTATCCTCACAATCCAACTAATCACATTATTTTAATAATATAACTTTACACAACAATCTATTTTCCTTAAAAATTGTGTCATCCCAAAGGTGAAAATACCTCTGAGACGGAGGGAGTATATTTTTTATTTGCTTGATGAAATTTTAAAAAAATTAAGTATGTCTAATATGGATATCAAACAAAAATTATATTTTTAAAAAAATTTGATATGTCATTTTAAATGTTGATTAGAAACAACACAATTTTATTATGTCTTATGTTTCTTATAAAAAGATTGGAATAAAGATAAGAGCCTTGAATTAAAAAAAAATTAATTAAATTGAGAAAATACTAAAATATAGATCTTAATTTAAAATACTTTAAAACTGAAAATTAAATTGAAACTAACCATACATTTTGAGTCCTGATATGAAAAATTTTCAATCTTAAATTTAATACGCATCTTTAATATAGTAAGGATTTTTCTCCGTAGTTCTTTCTTTATAATCAAGTTATTAAAGTTCTATCATAATGTCTAAACTGATAAATTATGAGTAGTTCAAGATTGATCACCATTCACCATTATCATAGATCTATAGGTGAGAATAATATCATTCGTTGATCATTTTATAATTAAATCACTAAACATTTTACTTTACATAAGCATGTCATATCAAGCGTGAAACTTATTCATATATAATATAAATTAAATTGATACTATTAGATATATTTATTAATTTTTTTAAATGCACTTACTGATGCCACAATATCTTACAGTGTAATTTTAATTTACAAATTTAATAGTAACTATAAATATATTCTCTCTGTCCACGAAAATTACGCTCAGATATTTGCACGTGGTTTAAGGTAATATGTCGAAAGGTATTACGGGATATTGTGAAGTCCGATATTAATAAAGAGAATATTTTTGGAAACTACGTACTTTCCAAAAATATTCTCTTTATTCATAACGGACCTCACAATATCCCGTAATACCTTCCGACATATTGCATTAAACTACGTATAAATATTTGAGTGTATTTTTCGTGGACGGAGGGAGTATAATAGTAGCGATGAATATATTTAATGAAATTAATTTTATATTATATAACTTGTTGATAGTAAACTTTGTGGGGATGAGTTCATCCATATTACTTGCATATATTTTAGAGAGAAAAAAATTAAAGTAACTTTATTTAAAAACTCATGAATCATAGTAAGTGTGTTGATGAAGCAAAGGGCACAAAGTGATACAAAACAAAATAGGTTGAGGTGGAACCGCTAGTAGGTTGATCATAATTGTTACCATAAACAATATTTGTCTTGATGTTTTTTTTTATAAATTAAATAAAATTTGCAATTTTTGATAATTCATTTAGTGACCGTTGAAGGGTGTGGGAGGTGCTCGAGGCTACGCTCCTCTCTCTTCTCTAATTTTAATTTGTCTTTGCTTCTGGAATTTTCACCTTTTGTTTATCGTAATTGCGTTTTTTTTTTCTTGTTTGTTAATTCTATAAAAATAATAATTTATTTTTCTCAATTCTATTAAAAACAATGAAAAATGATATTAATTTAAAATTTTATAGTGATATTCATAACACAAAAAACAAAAGCTTATGAAATAATGTGACTCAATAAATTCATTAATTAATTTTTGTTTAATTTTTTTTATAAAAGTTCCCTCTTCTTGTTGAAACCATGTAATAAGGCCTCACTTAATTTATTTAAATTTATTCATTCACTTCATTATATGTTTTTTCCTAGGTGGAGAAAATAAACTTGTATGAACCCGATTTCACGGTGAACTCAAGTTCTCAAATATTACTGTCATGTGTATACACTATCACTGTTATGTACATTCATTAACAATATGCATATAAACTATCACTATTAAAAAATCAAGTACTCCCTCCGTCCCAGAGGTGTTTTCACCCCTGGGATGGCACAACTTTTAAGAAAAGTAGAGTGTTGTGTAAAGTTATATTATTAAAATAATGAGATTAGTTGGATTGTGAGGGTAAAATTAAAGTAATAGTTTCCATTTATAGGGTGTGAAAACAATTGTGGGACGGACGAAAAAGGAAAGTGTGAAAACAATTATGGGACGGAGGGAGTATATTTTTATAACAGTGATAGTATATATAAATAATAATGATAGTAATTACACGTGACAGTAATACGAGTTTATGTGAACTCGAGTTCACAAGAGACCTATTCAAATTTTTTTTATACAAAAGTAAGGATAATTGAGTGATAATAGATGACAATAAAAAATTAGAATAAAAATATAAATTTAAAAAGTATTTAGTGTAACGGTAAAGCACAAAGCTAATATCGAGTTGAAGGGATTATTATAATTAAAAATAATCTATAGTAACAAATTCTAGATTTTTGGGATTATTATAATTAAAAATAATCTATATTAACAAATTCTAGATTTTTTTTTTCCTGAAGGGACGGCGCCTTAGATTAATTAGGATGATTGAAAAAGATAAATGTAGATTAAGGAACAACTACTACAACAAGAAAATATATATATATTTGTAAGGAAAAGAATGAACAAGTTTTTTTGTACACTGTGCAATTTAAATATATTTTTAAATTTATTATTAAGAAATTATTCATATAAATACTGAAAATTTATACTATTGAAAATAAATATTTTAGTAATAATATATGTAATTATTTGGTAGATATTTATATAATTTTTTAAAAATAAATTTGAATTACAAAATACACCTGATATATATAAGACTAAAATAAAAAGAAAAGGATAAGAAAAAGAAAATAGGAAAAAGTAAATAAGGATTAATCATTTCTTGGCATGTGCACCGCCTTAATAATATGAACCTATTGCTTTGTCTTTATGCTTCCTTGACCAAATATTTTGGCTTTTATTCATGCTATTGCTAATTAAGATTTTCATTCCCCTCTTTTCCTTTCGGCTTCACACCTGACACGCCACTTTTATGTAAAGATTTATGGTGTGTTTGTGAATGAAGTTGAGATAATTTAATTCATTTTTTAGTAATATAATTTTGGCAATTTTAATTTTTCATCTTATTTATTTAGATTTCAGTGAGTCTAATTGTTGGGCCCAGATATTCTAACACGATAATTAGGAATCTGACCTCTGTAAATGCTATGCGGAATTAACTTGAACCAGATTGTAATCCTCGTCCTTTCCACGTCCTCGGGGTCCCAGTTGCAGTAATTGCTAACCAAATCTCCACGAATTGGTAATGTATATTATGTCTATGTGTTTTAAGATGATAGTCTGTATATGTGTTCTGGAATGAATAATCTCATGTCTCGTAGAATGAAATCTCATGTCTCATCTTATCCAGATAGGGGAAATAACTGCTTCTTCAGTTATATTTTAATTTCCCTTAATATTATATAATTATATAATATTAATATAATAAACTATATATGTGAAATTATAATATAAATAATATTTATATTAAATATTATTTACATCTCCCACTCACATATGAAGTTTCATTATATCTTACACATCTTCATCATCACCAACAACTTTCATATTGAAACAAATGCCTCGTGTGACTCACGAGTGCATGAGTTACTATGTCATACACATGTTAGGAATATATGACACCTCAATCGTTTCATCAAGGATATATGCAATCTCGTTATACCCCAAAATTCATTTAAACATTAAACACCTGTTGACATATCTCTATTGAATCCCTCAAAATAGAACATATTCAACTATATTCACGAAAATCTAATGTATTCATAATCAAACTCCCAACTTGATTGACTAGTCAATGAATCACACTAGAATGTGTTAAATAAAGACATTTTTCCTTTCTAGCTAAGAGTCTACAGTCTCCCACTGTAGCTGCTTTCGTAGACATGTACCGCATAGCTCTTAAATTTATAGCCATTGGAAACATGCTAAAGTAGCAACGCCAAAGTGTAAACTTAGAAACTATGTAGAAAGTCTTAAGGGTAAAAAGTTTAAAATAAAGGACTCATACTTAGTGAGAATTTAGGGATATTTTCTCATTTCCTTTTTGGGTCATTTAGCACATGAAGTTTCTCAAAAAACACATGTCACAATGTCTTTGAATTCCTATGAAGGAAGCGTATGTCTAATTTAAATTTGACATTGCGTAAATTTATAAATTAAATGCATTCTGTGCACTTAACCCAGACATCCACCCTCAAGTGTAACAGGACATCTTGTAAAATTTAGCTAATTAAACAAGTTAGACAGATTTTGTGGTCCAATCTATCTCGATTATATTTCTTATTATAATTTCATCTCTGTGCTCCCACTGGAACAGAGGTGATTACTCGTATGAGAGAGTCAATCATAACTTGTCGACATACTTTCATATATGAAACAATACATATATGTAATAAAACACAAATAGTTACATCAAATAACCATTAATATAACATCATTCAACATTTCATTCGAATAGAATTAAATCTTATGTAAACCCAAACCTCTAACATGTTTCATGAAAACATCTCTAACAATTGGTTTGGTAAAAGGATCTGCTAACATGTCATGAGTAGAAATGTACTTCAGAATCACTTTCTTCTTTTCAACTATGTCTCTAACAAAATTAAACTTAGTGTCAATGTGTTTGGTCTTTCCATGATATTTGGGATCTTTTGTGTAAGCAATGACTGCTTGATTATCATAATTAACTGATACAGCTCCCACTGAGGTGTCAGTTATCTCCAAATGTTTCAGGAATCTCCTTAACCAAATAGCCTCTTGAACAGCAGCAGCACATGCCACAAATTCGGCTTCCATTGTGGACAGTGCTATACAAGTCTGTTTCTTGCTACACCATGATATTGCTCCATTGTTGAGCAAGAAGACATAACCGGAAGTTGATTTTCGTTCATCCAAATCACCACTCCAGTCTGCGTCTGTATACCCATTGAGTGTCACATTGTTTCCTTGATAGCAAAGATGATAGTCTACAGTCCCTTTTAGATATCTAAAAATCCTTTTCACTGTCGACCAGTATCTTCTCCCAGGATTAGATTGATACCTGCTGACTAGACCAACAACATAACAAATGTCTGGTCGTGTGCACAACATTGCATACATCAGACTACCAATAGCATTGGCATATGGTATTTTGGACATTTCATCTTTTTCTTTTTGAGTCTTAGGACACATATCTAGGCTCAAAGATTCACCCTTCATAACAGGAGTATCTAGTGGTTTGCAGTCTTTCATTTTGAATCGTTCCAAAAGTTTCCTGATGTAAGTCTCTTGGGATAAACCCAATAACCTTTTCGAGCGATCCCTTTGGATCTTGACACCAAGAATATATTCTGCTTCACCCATGTCTTTCATTTCAAAATTTGAAGACAACCATCTCTTGATAGTTTCAAGATACTCTTTGTTATTTCCAGCTATGTCATCTACATACAGAGATAGAATCACAAAATAGTTCTAAGAATGTTTAACATACACACAGTGGTCTTCGTTTATCATAACAAAGTTATATGAGATTACCGTCGAGTGAAATCTCAAATACCACTATCTCGAGGATTGCTTTAGTCCATAAATCGACTTTTTCAACTTACAAACTTTATCCTCTTGACCTTGAAGAACAAATCCTACAGGCTGATGCATGTAGATTTCATCTTCTAATTCTCCATTGAGAAAAGCAATTTTAACGTCCATCTGATGCAATTCTAAATCCATACTTGCTACTATAGCTAGGAGTAAACGAATTGTTGGTCCCAAAGGCAGGTTTTAGGGAAGAATACCTTTGAACAAGTCTAGAAGGGGGGGGGGGTTGAATAGACTTGTAAGGATTCAAAAACCTTTTTCAATTTATTCGGCTTATTCAGAAAACCAGCAGACTACTTTGAGGTAGTCTGAATTTGAAAGTAGTGCGCTGTGAATAGTGCGGAAATGTTTTTAATGAAAATCAGCTTTTAGGTGATGTGCACAAATAAGAGCAGAAAGAAATACGATGAGACACAAGGGATTTATAGTGGTTCGGACCAACTGTCCTACATCCACTCTCCTCAATCCAACTTGGACTTGAGGGGCTCTCCACTAACTCACTTACTTACTCACTTACACAGTTTGAGAGTACTACTCTCTTACAACTTGTCAATGCTACAAATGCAATTGACTTCTCACAGCTTCTACAAAACTTTTACAAAGAATAGGTATGAATGGTATTTTTGAGTGCAAGTGATAAATCTGACAGAGTTTCGGCTAGCTTAATATGCGTGTAAATCCGATACTGAAATTATCACTATTACTCTAATTTATAGGGTCAAATAACTAGCCTTTGGGATGGACTAGAAATCTGAGATCCTATAATCTCGTATTCAATCAATCATTGTGATTGATTGAATCTCCTTCTTGATTCCCGTCAATCTTCGCGATCTACAATCAATCAAGTTTGTCCCCTTGATTGATTGATCTTCTATTCTGGGAATCTTCTTTTTATGTCGCAAATCAACCCTTAAAACTGATTCCGAAGAATCTGGGCCGAGCACAAGACCTCAGCTGATCTGTCTCCTCAGCTGGTGTACCAGTCTGCTGATACTTGGACCTCAGCTGATGTGCAAGTCTGTTGGTGTGCACCTCAGCTGGTCTTCTTGACTTCGTCTGAATACGTCTTTTATCCATGGTCCTTGTCTTGTCTGCGACGTGCTCTCAGCTGATCAGCTAATCTTCTGATATCAGCTGATCTGCTCTTCAGCTATCAGCTGATGTTAACTTCTCTGATGATCTGCTCTCGGTACTCCAGTGTCAGCTGCTTAAAACTTCTGTCCTCTGAAAACGACTAACTCCTCAAGGTCTCAGCTGGTCTTCTCTTCTATGATAGCTTCGGATCTTCTAGGCAGCAAGGTAGATTCCCCCTTACTCGAACCTATCTAATCCTAACTACTCATCAGCTGACTACACATGTTCAGCTGGTCCTATTACAAGTTGATTGGTTTATTATATCATCAAAACATCTAACACAGATATCCTAACAAGTTCCCCCTTTTTGATGATATCAAAACCAACTCAGCTGATCTCAACAGATAAGCATATTCAATCAAAATCAAGATCAACATAGGACAGAAAAGAAGATCTTTAAGTAAGATCTTTAGACAGAATCAAAATGCAGCTGACAACAAGAAGTTGTCTGGAATCATAAAGCTTTATTAAATCAAAAGAGAGTACAATCAAAGAGAAAGTACCTAAACCTCAACTGACTCAGCTGG
The DNA here is from genome assembly GCA_026898435.1 of Prunella vulgaris. Classification (NCBI taxonomy): domain Eukaryota; kingdom Viridiplantae; phylum Streptophyta; class Magnoliopsida; order Lamiales; family Lamiaceae; genus Prunella; species Prunella vulgaris. The sequence continues at coordinate 74,969 of JAPKLY010000553.1, forward strand.
ACTATTACATGAGGAAATGTCTTCTTTTGCTGAGAGGAACTTGCAACCAGTCCAGGAATCTCTTCTCTATCTCCTTCAAAGCTGGCAGGGAGTTGTCAGAAAATTGATGAAAGAGTTGAGTAATCTGCAGCCAATGCTTCCTGATTTCCACCCAATCTATCTTCCCACTCTCATCAGTTGGGGTTGGAAGATACTCAATCTCAGGCAACTCTGGCTGAACTTCCACCTTAAGCATTTCTTCTGTAATAGCTCTGAAGAATTTAGGAAAAGTCTCCTTCAACCAGTTTCTGAAATCAACATTTTTCTCCCTTTCTCCTCTGGTATCTTCTCCTCTGAGGACATAGAAGTGGATCATAGTCTTAGCCTTAATAGTCTTCCAGAGATCCACCAGCTCATCAGACAATTGATTGTAAAACATATCAATTGGTCCATCAACTAAAGGCTCATTTGGATCTCGGATGAACTTTCCACTTCTAGTCCTGCTGCCTTGAGAGACTGCTTTCCCTTGCTTCTTCAGCTTCCTCTGATAACGCCTCTCAAGCTCATCATTCATCTCTCTTTCCTGCCTCTTCCTCCTCTCTTCTGGAGTTTTTTTCTCAGCTAGCTGCAACTCCTTAGCCAGCTTTTCATCTAATTCAGCATTCATAATTCTTTTCTTCTTCTCCCTTTCTTCAGCAACAACCTCTTGTCTCTGCAATGCCTCAGCTATTTTCTGATCCCTTAGCTCCTGAGTTTTCTGAGCAGCAATCTTCCTGGTGTTGATATAATCTTCAACATTCTCTATTCTAGCAGATAGAACCCCTTGATTGTCCACCAGAAGAGCTCTCAGAGAGGCCATCTCAGCTTGCAGAGCAGCAATAGCAGCTGAGTTCTTCTCTTCCCCCTTTTTGATATCATCAATGACCGAAGCAGAGGGTAGAGAAGTAGGAAGGTTATCCACAACGGCTTTAAGGTCCTCCTGACCGTGTTTGCACTCAACAATTTGCCCTTCCAACCTTTCGGAGACCAGTCTGAATCTCTCAGATTCAGCAGCAAGAGAAGCAGATGCAGCATCAGTGAAAGCCCTGGCAGTTGTCTTGAAGTTCTGGAGAGTTTGGAAGAATTCAATCTGGGTAGCATACAAGCTGTCCTCCATAGCTTCCTTCAGCTTGTTGCGATGGTCCAGCAGGACTTGATGAACTTGTCTTTCAATCAGAGAGGGGGCAGCAGACTTGGCAGCTAGAAGAGTAGCTTTGACCTCCCTGATGTGGTCATCAAAATAATCCTTCAGTTGATCCAAAAGTGCAGGGGTTACCTGATCAGCTGAGGAGATCTCAAAGTTTGCTGCTGGAGGGATGAACTCAGACTCAACAATTTCTGGGCAATCCAGTGCAACTCCAGCTTTAAGCAATAAGGCACGAGCAACCTTTCTCAACCCTTCAGGGGATGTCAGCTGGGATGGTGCCTTAACATCCAAGGCATCCATCAGAATTTCTTCCCACTCAGTAAATGCTGCTTCCCCCATCTCCTTTATCAGGGCCAGAAAGAAGGTAACTGACCCTTCTCTTGCTTGTGCCCAGGCAAGACCATCAGCAAGAATGTCTTGATAGGCTGGGTATGGGTTGAGTTCTGGGATGTAGAGGGAAATGTGGGCTAGGGCGGTTAAGATCATCCCTCGTTCAAGAGGCCCCTTTGAACGATGGTGAGATAGGCGTGCATGTTTGGCCATTTCTGTAGGGGAGTTGGGGTTATCAAGGTTGATGGGTTTAGGGTGAGAGGGTTTGGGAATAGCTGAAGGCTCGCCAGAGGTAGCTATCTCCTCTGGTTTATTGCCGATTGGGATTTGTGAGGGTGAAGGATCTGCTGGGGTAGTGGAGTGTTGGGAAGGGTCAGAGAAGGGAGTAGGTGAAGCTGACCTGATGGGTGAGGCAGCTAAAGGTGTCTCTGCTGATGGAGCATCTCCAGAGGAATGTAGAACCTCTGTCTCAGCAACTGAGGGCTCAGCTGATCCCCTCTCTTCTGACTCTTCTTCCTCTCCATCAGAGCCAGAGGCAGACTCTTCATCTGATTCAGCCCTCTCAGCTGATTCCTCAACAGCCTGCTCTTCTTCTTCATCAGAAGACTCGTCAACTAGCAGAGTAGCCCTTTCTGCTGAAGATTGCTTCTTCTTCAAACTGCTCAGCACAGCAGTATCATCATCCTTATCTGAATCAAAGGAGAGCTTCCTTTGAACAGGAGTGGTTTCCTTCTTAGATTTCTTCTTTTTCCTTCCTCCAGCAGGCTTTGAAGCCTTCCTCTTCTGCTTCTTTCCAGCAGAAGGACCAGGGGCAGCAGCAACTGGATCAGCTCTGGAATCTGAGTCAGCTGGTCCAATGAAATCCAAGTTGCTTCCCCTTAGGAACTTGGTGTGGTTGTACTCAACAACCCATTCCTCATCCCACTCATGCTGGGGCAACAGATGATTCAGGAGGATAGTGATCTTGGTGGCCATGGAGCACTTTGATTTGAAGCTATAAACCTGTTGCCCATCCACCTCCTTCACAACGCACCTCGTGGACTCCTGTTCCAGCCGGAACCATAGCAGACTCACCCAGTCTGCTTGCACCCCATCAAGAATCGTACGGGCCACACTCAGGCGAAGTTTGGTCCCTAAAGAAGACTTTGAGTCTTCTTGTTTTGAAAACAACTGACTATACAATCAGCTGAGTGCGCAGTGATCTTAGTGTGCGGAAACATTTTTAGTTAAATCCTTTTTAATTAGAAAAACCTTTTTAATCTTTAGTGCAGCAAGTTGGAGCAATTAAATAAGGCAAATAAAAACACAAGATTTATAGTGGTTCGGACCAACTGTCATACATCCATTCTCCTCAATCCAACTTGGAGTTGAGGGGCTCTCTTACTCACTTACTTACTCCCTTACAACTTTCAAGAGAAATCTCTCTTACAACTCTTGTTAGTGCAAACAACCTTGCAACTAACTGATCGACTTCTACAAAGTCTTACAAATGAATAATAAAGTATAATGGGTGTGTTTGTGTACAGAGGAAAAAGTGCAGCCTATCTGCTAGTGTAATCGCGTGTAGGATCGTTGTTATTTTTCTCTCTTGTACTGATATTTATAGGTATAAAAAACTAGCCGTTAGAGTTGACTAAGATTTGAAATCCCTATAAATATGTAATCAATCAATCAGAATGATTGATTGATTCTTGATCTCCAGGTTGATATCTTTCCATCTTGGCTTTGAACTTCAATCTAATTTGACTTGATTGATTGCCTATGATTCTGGAAATCATGTTGCTGTGATCTTGTCCCCTTGACATGATTGACTTTCTGTAAATAGATCTTCTATGCAACAGCTTCAGACGACCTCAGCTGCTGTTGGTGGTCCTCGTCTGCTATGTTCAGTGCTCAGCTGGTATGTTGAGTCATAGCTGTCCTGAACGTGTCTCAGCTGATCTGGGTGCTCCTCTGCTGATTTTGTCCTCGTCTGATTTCGGCACCTCAGCTGGTCTGACATCAGCTGACCTGGACCTCAGCTGATCTGACATCAGCTGACCTGACATCAGCTGACCTGACATCAACTGATATCTAGCACCTCAGCTGACCTTCACCTAAGCTGACCATCCTTAGCTGATCTGACCTCAGCTGATCAGCTGACCTCCCAAGATCATCTGGTTTTATCAAAACATAAGGGATTTCCCAACAATTTCCCCCTTTTTGATGATATTAAAACCCAAGGAAGATTGATCTTTCTCCAATCAGCTGATGTTCCCCCTTACACAAATCTCAGCTAATTTTCCACCTAAGTGTAGGCCTTCCCCCTTAGTTGGGTAGATGTTTGCGTTTGGATCTATTCATCACACTCAGCTCATCTGATTTGATCATCTTCTCATCTGATATCAGCTTTTTGTCTGATCTCCTGAGCTGGTGTGTACCTGAAAATAAAATCAGGCAATAGGTACCCTACTGGGTCCTGGAGGGTCAGGAGGCAGTTCTTTAGGGATCCATAGGAATAGGTCATCCTTATGAGGCTTAGGAGACCTTATCCATCTCCCATATTTATCAACAAAGACAATCTTCTTCAGAGGGTTTCTCTTAGGAGGATGTCTTAGAACACCAGGTCTTGTGATCTGATTATAAGGGTACGTCCTGCTGGAGCCTTTGAATGACTCATAGACAACAGCCTTAGCTGATTGTGCAGGTTTGGGTGGTACTTTAAATGTAACCGAGGGTGGAGAAGGGTTCTGCTTGGACTTGCCCTTCTGGGATGGTCCAGACTGATCTCTCCTCATCTGATTTTTCCCTTTTTCCTTATTATCAGCTCCCTGAACCTGTGCCTTTTTCTTCCCTTTAGAGGACTTAGAGAAGCCAACACCTCTTTTGTCATGCTCTTGTTGAGAGGAAGCAGCTATAGATGACATTGCGTTATGTGCATTGGTAAGCTGATCCAATTTCAACTTGAGCTGATCATCATTTTCTTTGGTCTGTGTATGCTGTTTAAAGAGTTCATCGAACTTAGTCTTTAATAGCTTGTGTTCCTCTTCCAACCCTAGATTTTCAGCCAACAGCGTAGCTACGAACTGTTCTTGTTCCTCACATTTGACTCTTAAGTCTTCTTACTCTTGAGTCTGTGAGGAAGTAGGTTCAGCTGATAGTTCAGCCAACTGACCTTTTGCGAGGGTCAGCTGAGAGACTTCAGCTTTTAGCCTTGAGTTCTCCTCTTCTAGTTTAGCACAGACACTTAGAGAGGATTGGAGATCTAAGAGCAGCTTTTGCATCTCAGACTCCAAAGAATTGGTAGAAGAGCAAGATGAGCTAACAGATGGGGTTTCAGCTTCTACCTCTTCTGTGTCTGCCATGAGGCAAAAATCCTCTAATGATGGTGAATCTGCAGTGGAGATGTATTCCTCAAAATCTTGAATAATCTTGTTCATCTCCTCTTCAAAATTCACACCAAAGTTGTAAGACATGATTCCTGCAAAATGTGTTAGGAGAAATAACACACAAGAATTTTTCAAAAGGATTTTGATCTGCCCTGGTGACCACTAAAAGCTTCTCAGGCTGTGGTCTTTAGGACACACAACTCTGATACCACTTGTTGGTCCCAAAGGCATGTTTTAGGGAAGAATACCTTTGAACAAGTCTAGAAGGGGGGGTTGAATAGACTTGTAAGGATTCAAAAACCTTTTTCAATTTATTCGGCTTATTCAGAAAACCAGCAGACTACTTTGAGGTAGTCTGAATTTGAAAGTTGTGCGCTGTGAATAGTGCGGAAACATTTTTAATGAAAATCAGCTTTTAGGTGATGTGCACAAATAAGAGAAGAAAGAAATACGACGAGACACAAGGGATTTATAGTGGTTCGGACCAACTGTCCTACATCCACTCTCCTCAATCCAACTTGGACTTGAGGGGCTCTCCACTAACTCACTTACTTACTCACTTACACAGTTTGAGAGTACTACTCTCTTACAACTTGTCAATGCTACAAATGCAATTGACTTCTCACAGCTTCTACAAAGCTTTTACAAAGAATAGGTATGAATGATATTTTTTAGTGCAAGTGATAAATCTGACAGAGTTTCGGCTAGCTTAATATGCGTGTAAATCCGATACTGAAATTATCACTATTACTCTAATTTATAGGGTCAAATAACTAGCCATTGGGATGGACTAGAAATCCGAGATCCTATAATCTCGTATTCAATCAATCATTGTGATTGATTGAATCTCCTTCTTGATTCCCGTCAATCTTCGCGATCTACAATCAATCAAGTTTGTCCCCTTGATTGATTGATCTTCTATTCTGGGAATCTTCTTTTTATGTCGCAAGTCAACCCTTAAAACTGATTGCGAAGAATCTGGGCCGAGCACAAGACCTCAGCTGATCTGTCTCCTCAGCTGGTGTACCAGTCTGCTGATACTTGGACCTCAGCTGATGTGCAAGTCTGCTGGTGTGCACCTTAGCTGGTCTTCTTGACTTCGTCTGAATACGTCTTTTATCCATGGTCCTTGTCTTGTCTGCGATGTGCTCTCAGCTGATCAGCTGATGTTAACTTCTCTGATGATCTGCTCTAGATACTCCAGTGTCAGCTGCTTAAAACTTCTGTCCTCTGAAAATGGCTAAGTCCTCAAGGTCTCAGCTAGTCTTCTCTTCTATGATAGCTTCGGATCTTCTAGGCAGCAAGGTAGATTCCCCCTCACTCGAACCTATCTAATCCTAACTACTCACCAGCTGACTAACATGTTCAGCTGGTCCTATTACAAGCTGATTGGTTTATTATATCATCAAAACATCTAACACAGATATCCTAACACGAATCGAGGCAAATCTCACTACAGGCGAAAAAGTTTCTTCATAATCTATACCCTCTTGTTGAGTATATCCTTTTGCCACTAAGCGAGCTTTAAACCTTTCTATTGAGCCATCAGCTTTTTTTTTAATCTTAAGAATCCATTTATTCCCGATTGCTTTGCGTCCTTTTGGGAGGTCAACAAGTTCACAGACTTGATTTGACTTCATAGACTCCATTTCCTCTTCCATTGCTTCCATTTCTCTTTTGCTGGACAAGTTAGAGCTTCTTTTACAGTTTTAGGCTCTTCTTCATCCACTGGAGAAACAAAGAAGACATGACCTTCTATGTCATAATGCCTTTTTGGCATTGTTTTCCTACAACTTTTCCGAGACTGTGGTTCTGTAGGACCCTCTGTAGATAAAATGTCCTCATTAAGAATGGTTTGATCCTCAATTGGGACAAATCTATCAAGATCCACATTTTTAGATATACCACTCCCACTTGGATCAGATAGGGTTTGGTTTTTCACTGTCTCAAAAATTGAATCGACTTTTTCAATCCCACCCTTATTAGGAAATTCATTTTCCAGAAAATGTGCATTTCGTGATTCTATTTCTGTAATATTCCCTTCTTGATCTCCTATGAAAACGTAACCCTTAGAGTTCTTACAGTATCTAATGAAGATACATTTCTTTCCTCTGGGACCTAGCTTTCCATATTGACTCGTAGAGTCATGTATGTAAGCTGCGCATTCCCATGCTCTAAGGTTACTTAGGTCCGGTTTTCTACCAGTCCATAATTCATAAGGAGTTGAAACAACTGATTTAGTAGGCACACGATTAAGCACATAAGCAGCTGTGAGTAACGCATCTCCCCAAAAAGAGATAGGTAAATTTGCTTGTGCCATCATAGACCTCACCATTTCCAACAATGTTCTATTCCTTCTCTCAGCCACACCATTTTGTTGAGGTGTGTAAGGAATTGTCAATTGTCGAATAATCCCTTTTTCATTACATAATTCTTTGAATTGATCAGAAAGATATTCACGTCCCCTATCAGTTCTTAAAACTTTGATAGTTTTGTCCTTTTGATTTTCAACTTCGTTTAGAAAACATCTAAAATAATCCAATGCTTCAGATTTGTGAGAAATCAAATAGACATAACCAAAATATGAATAATCGTCAATAAATGTAATGAAATAGTACGCTCCATGTCGGGCTCTTACATTAACAGGACCACAAATATCAGAATGAACTATTTGCAATGGAAGTTCGGATCTAATGACTTTGCCGAATGGTTTTCTAGTCATTTTTCCAGCAAGACAGTGTTCACACTTAGATAACTCGACTTTTGAAGTAAGGTTCAATAACCCTTCTTTTACAAGACGGTTCATCCTATCTTGCCCAATATGACCTAATCTAGCATGCCATATGTCTACATTTAAACAAGCATTACTAGAGGAACATGCATTTAGAGAATATGAATAATCATCATAATACCTAAAAGATGTTAGATTACAATCTAAAATCATAAAACCATCGTGCATAAATCCATTACAATAACACACATCATCTTTGCTAATAAAAACCGAATCTTTATCAAACAATACTTCAAATCCTAATTTAAGTAATACTGATACAGATACAAGATTTCACATGATGTCAGGAGCAAATAGCACATCATGTAGAATAAAAGCTCGACCGTTGTCAAGGTCAAGTTTGCAAGTTCCAAGTCCTTTGACTTCAACACGAGCATTATTTCCTACATATATCCATCTTGTCCCCTGTGGAACACGACGAAAATCAACAAACACTCCCCTATCTCTTGTCACATGGTCTGTTGCCCCTGAGTCTATAATCCACAAAGGAAAAGATTCAGTTAATAAGACAGTACTAGAGACATTTATAATACTTGAAATAGAATTAGATGGATCTACCTTGTCCCTCTTGGGCTCAGGGCATTCCCTAGCAAAATGACCTAACTGGTGACAGTTATAGCAAGTCATTTTACTCTTATCCTTCTTATTCTTTTTCCCACGCTTTTTCTTTCCTTTCTTCTCATCAGTTTTGTTTTGAGCATTGTTCACTGGTTTATCATTGTTAGATCCTTTACCCTTCTTTCCTTTCTTCCAGTTTCTCTTTCTCTTGAAGCCCGAAGCTCCTTTTGAACTAGAACCGGCATAAAAGGCAGCAGAAGAGGATTTAAAAGCTCCTAGCCTTTCATCTTCCAGCTCAACATGTCGAGCTGCATCACCAAAAGTTCTAATACTTTCATTGTGGGTCAAATTGACCTTAAGATGTTCCCATTGATTTGGCAGCGAATGTATCAGGGCTTGGATCTGTTGTTCATCAGAAAGAGCGTGACCAGCAGTTTTAAGTTTAAGGATCATGTTTGACATCTCCCTAAGGTGTTGTCTGATGTTATGATCCAACTTTTTCTTATAAGTGTCGAACTTTATGGTCAACTGTCTCAGTTTAGTAACAGACGTTCCACCATATTTCTCACGCAGATAAACCCAGATATCATGCGCAGATTTGTGTTGTTCACACTCATGGATCATTTCATCGATCACTGAACTAACAAGGATACCACGTGTAGTGGAGTTCTTTTTCTTCCACGCAAGGTAAGCCTCTTGGTCCCTCCTTCCCTGATTTCCTGTTCCAACTCCCGGATCTTCCATGAATTGGTTTATAGCATCTAGTGTGTCTTGTTCGTCCAAAATGTACCATATCTTATGACGCTGGGTGTCATAATTATCCCCCATTGAGTTTTTCTCCTTTGTTAAGCTCAGCTACTATTGATTTTAAAGCCATTGTCTTTTATGAAAAGAAGTGATTCGATAATGTTAAAAGTGTTTTATGTTAAAAGTCTTATGTTAAGCCAAACAAAACATCTTAATATTGACACAAGACTTGATATCGAAAAATAACTTAAAGTTACTATCTTCAATCTAATCTCAAAAACAGATTTTTGTTTCAAAACATAAAACAACAAATCAGTTCATATAATTCATATCAGAGAATAACAAATGAACTACCACAAAATATTCAGCTAAATTATCAGAAAATGTATCAAGCTGAAAATAAAACAAAACACAACAGACGAGCTACCATAGGTCAATCAGCTAAATCATCAAAATGTATCAAGCTGAGACAAATAAAAAAAAACAACCTAGCAAGAACTACAACATCAGTGTATCAATCTGGGAAAACAAGTTGCCTACGAACAGAACGAGCCAAATTTTTATTAGACTTCTCATTTCTTATTCTATCGAGCCCCCTAGTCGCCGCACTATAGATTGATCTTGCCATAGGATCTAAGTGTGGATTCTTTACTCGATCATTCCTAGGTCTGGTCAGACTCATAAGATCAGATCGACGAATACCACCCATCCCCGAGCATATAGTCCTAAGTGTTTGACTACCGTCAGTCTTAATGGAAGCTAGTGCAATAGCCTCCATCACATCCCGACCATTTGGCCTTGGATCTTTAAGCCTATACTCATCCCAAAAGGTCTGGTGCAAATAGCGCGGGAGGGTCCTAGCCCAAGTATAAGGAGCATGTATGACTGTAACGCCCCAGTTTTCCAAAATGTAATTATATCATTCTAGAAACCCGAGTCATCACTTATTGGCTGAAAATCCATACTATTTTTTTTTCAAAAATGAAACACTATTAATGACATTAAATTGATCGGAAGCATACATTTCGTTAAAAGAACGCATAGACAGAGGAAAGATAAATTTTTTGTTATGAAAGATGCGGTGGCCATTTTGTTGATTTAAAATGCAAGGATCTTTATAAAAAAGTTTGGAACAAAATAGACAACAAGATAACTATCATACATTATCATCCAGAGATTTTATAACTGTTCTTCACTTTGGCATATTCATAAAGTCATAATAAAAGTTATCGTTCTTAACTCCTTTTCTTTTGATGCATGACAAAATATCAATACAGGAAACTGTATCACTCTTCCACTGGCACGAACTCCACCTCGTCATATCCTGAAAAAGATTTATAAATAGGGGGGATGAGATTTGAATTCTCAGTGTGGGCGACCTGTACGCTACTATACAGATTGGTAGTACGCAAACGTATCATTTTTGTAAAAACATTTTTCATAGCCACAAAGGCTCATCATTCACCATATAGCCCTCAGGCTCTGTCCACCGTGGCGCCTAGCTACACAAGCCAGACCACTACATATCATTTGAGATACTTTTAATCATATAGCCCTCAGGCTCTATCCACCGTGACGCCTAGCAGCACAAGCCAGACCACTACATATCATTTGAGATATAGCCCTGAGGCTCTGTCCACCGCAGCGCCTAGCTACACAAGCCAGACCACTACATATCATTTGAGATACTTCGCCCGTAGGCATTTGGGTAATAACCTTGTAATCGGACCCGAAGGTCAAAACATTTTCATTCAAATACACCAACAATCCATATAATATTCAAGGCAATATAGTAAATGCCACCCACCTTAAACGCTTTCCTTTTGTAAAAACAATCACAGTTCTTTTCACCCAGAAATCTTCATCACCGTTCTCGCACTTACACCTAGCATCATTCGTTGTGTTTCAGTTATTGATGTCTTAGAAATTCTTTTAGATTTTATACACGTTTGTTCGAAAGGGGACTTTTTGAGCACTTAAAGTCTTATTCTCTTTATTCTTATCACTTAAGAAAATAAATAGTCATAATTTCAAACAAGAGAATATAACATCTTAAAATTAACAAGAAAACTTTATGTACTAGACATACCAAGAAATCATGATGTTCTAAACATAGCAAGGAAAACATAATATCCTAAACTTTGCAAGGAAATATGATATTATAAACTTGAAGAGTATATAGCACATACACCATAAAATAGAAGAACATATAGTATTTTAATGTCCTAAACATTAAATAAAAAGAACATATAGCATGCAATTTGCTAAGGTTTTAAACTTGCAATAACTTGTGTCCTAAACCTTTAAATGATAAACATATCATCATAAAATTAGAATAATGAGTTCAAAACCATGCAAACAAAATTTCATACATAGCATTTTAGAACTCCAAATCACTATCACATCATGCTCATCAAATATGATCTATTTTAGAAAGAAATACCTTTTATTTTCTATTCTTAAGTAATTTCTAAACACATTTCAATATAACCAAAAATCACAAAACTTGTATAATGGGATCATAATTAGGTGTATAACACCTTGTGGCAATTCATTTTGTAAGTGAAAATTTTAGGTTTTGGATCATGTTTAGAAAGAGGACAATGATTTTCTTAGGTTTCCATAGAAAGTTCCAACAGCACGACCTTAACAAAATAATTTTTTTGTAAATATTTGGGCTAGTTCAAAAATTTTGAAATAAATCATGGAGATCCCTAAGTTCACGTAGTATTTAATAGTTTATTTTACAAAAGTTGTGCTCGAGCCGATTTTTCTCAAAAAAAATCAAAGAATTCCAAATTTTGGGACTTCTCAAGGCAAACTAAGAAAATATAATCCTTAATCTAAAATCAACACCAAACATCATGCCATTCACTTAAATCATGCATTCAAATAGCATTTATCAACACATAGCCTTCACTAACATAGCATTTAGACTAGTTTTATCATGGAAAACATTTACTTTTTTTTTTTTAACAAGAAGGTAACACATGAGCAACAATATTCAAGTAGGGCAGTGTGCATTTTGGACTACACTTATACCAACTTGGAGCATTTTATAAAAATATCAAAACTCATCCAAAAACTGTGAAATTTTTACAGTAGCTACCTCATCAAGTCTAATTTACAAATAAAATTTATTTCATGTAATTTTGTTTAGGAAAACATGATTTCTAGGCTTGTTTTCAAAACATTGCAGATTGTTCCAGAAATTCCAGAAACTGTGCAACTTTATAAATAATTTTGGTAAAAGTATTTATACACTTCTAAAAATATTGAAATAAATCATGCAGGTATTAAGCTTCATTTAGTACTTTACCATAATTTTTAAAATATTTTTCCATGAACTGATTACTCCCAGAAAATCCATAATTTCGAAATAAGCAGCATTTTGTCACACATTCTTAGAAAATTCATAACTTATTAACAAAAACTCCAAAATTGCTCAAACTAGATTCAAATGAAAGATAACTTGATCTAGTTTCTAACCATATAAAGATAATCCAAAAATATATAACTCATGAGTTCCGAACCCTGTAAGAAATCCGAGGTCAGTGTATAGAGTGTGTGGTTTGTGTGCATGCTTTCACTTACATTTTCTATTCCATAACTACCATGCCACCAACATTTTAACACCTTCAAAAACATCATCCAAGACTTAATTTAACATGCATTTAAACATTAAAAGTAACAAAGTCCTAAGGTTTCATGGTATCTATAAAATATGGAACAATAAACACACATAGCTTTCATACACATGCAAGAAAACCAAATGTTTTGAGTTGGGGTTTTACAACCTTTGGAGACTTTTTCTTGTTAATAAAAGAAGCTTTATTTGTCCCTTGACCCTTAAGCTTGTAGGAATGGAGCACCCCTTGGAGGAATACTTTGATTTTGAGCTAAAACAAGACAATAGAGTAAGTTAGGAAAAATAGAGAGGAAAACATGAACTTAAAGAGAGAAGGAGAGATGGAGAGCTTATTTTTTTGCTTGGAGTTGGCTTCAAAACTTCAATACAACTTCATAGATGACTTTATACATGAGAATGAAAGCTTCTTATGGTTGTAAATGGGAGAAGAAAATTTCCTTCTCCCTTGAAATGATAATGGCCGAAAGTTGTAAGTGAAGGGGGAAGATATGCTATGCTTGTTTTTCTTTCATTGGTTTCTTGTCAAATGAAGGAAGAGTATCAAGATAATGCATATATAGAGGGAAAGTCTTGTCTTGGCCGAATTTGAGTGTGTAGGAGAGGGTAGGAGAAGTCAAGGGTAGGTGTACCTTGGTTGAAAAAGTGGAAAAGGAGGGAACATGAACCCCTAAATTGAGGAAGGACAATTTACTTTCAATTTCCTCCATTCCCAGAAGCATGGTGTCGGTCATAAGGGTATTTAGGAGGGAATTTGAGTTCTAACTGTATTTTGGGACGCGATATGATTTTCGGTGTTGAAATCGGATATTATTCGGTTGCGTTTTGGGCTCCAAAAATTAATATTTTGATCGTTTTGGCACACAGAATTTTTATATCTTGTATTTATTAATCAAAACTTGTATTTAACTCATTTTACTAATTAAGTCTTGATTAGGAACTGTAATTACTCGTCGGATCGACGATTTTTTGAAATTTAGGATTTTCGGTTTGACATTTGGCGACAAACGTCTACATTTTTTGTTTAATAATTCTTTTAAACTTAAAGGCCTTTAAAAGCCTATTTAGGACCTTATCTTACTCATTCCATCGATATATTTAAGTCCGATTCGCAATTACGGTGCTAGGAGTGCTTCCGATTCTGGTTTTGGACCAACCGTTGAGTAGGAATCAACTTTTTAAAAACATAACGTCCTTAAAGAAATAAAAGTGATATAAGTTAAAATATATATGCATAAAACATAACATTTAATATATATAATAGAAAATCCTAATTTGGTTCGGGGTATTACAATGACCTTCAGCAAATGGGCGGATAGTAGGTCGTTGTTAATCAGAAAAACAAACTGGTTGAACAGTTCTAGCAACTCAACATAATGGTCTCTAAGGTTGTGAGTGAGCTTCATCTCGTAGTGCAGGAAGTTATGAAGAACTTCAAACCTAGTCCTTATGTCGTGAGAGGAAACCGTTCTGTGATACATACCTGAAAAATGAGCAGCCAAAAAATTGACCAACAATCAATTAAAAACTTTAACACATGAATTTCCACAAAATAGGCATATCCACAAGTGTAATAAAGTTATATTTCTTTGGCTCCCACTTTCTCAGATAATCGTAATCACTCAACAATTTCCAAAAACATCTAGACAGGTATTTCTACTAGACAAATGCATATGAAAGGCTAAAAACATGCATATATAGTAAGTAAAAACAGCTCAAAACACATCAAAATACGTAAAACACCCCAGAAAATACAGTAGAACGTGAAGAATGCACCGGAAAAGGGGTCCGACGCGCCCCCACGCGCCACCAGGAGTCGGCTGGCGCTCCCACGCGCCGCCACGCGCTACCTACTGCCTGCGCGTGAGTGGCACGCACCCACCGGAGCTCCAACAGCCGCCGGCGCGTGGGCCTCAAGCGCCGCCGCCGCCGCCGGACAACGGGCGGTCAACGGCGAAGTTCTGTTTGACTGACTAATACTTTTCAAAATTAATTTCGGGTCCCTCCAAAAACTTGAATTTCCAAAAACAGGCCCCCCAATTTTCTGAAACTTTTCAAAAAAGACCCCCGGACTCGAATTTTTTTTTAAAATTCATATCTCACAATTTAAAATGCAAAAAAATGTGAGAAAAATATCACGACGATCCTGGTGACGAGGGCTACCGTTCTATATCAAAAAATTAAATTTTTGGTTGGAATTGAATAAACCCAAAAAATGGGTGAAAATTCACAGGACATCAAAATCGCATGAACTAATGTAATCAGTCAATCTAGGGAGATATTCAGGGCATCAACGGACTGAGAACAATAAACTGAAGCATCAATTGATTGGAAGAAGAAAAAAATCACGTATACAGGATGATATTATAACAAAATATTCATATGATCACGTATACAACATGAAAAAAAAATGGCGACATATCATAACAAAAATGTCAAAAAACTATGCTATCATGCCTCTGAATACACGTGCAGAAATAATCATATGATCATAAAATTCCAAATCAAAAATTGATGCTTCAGAACGGGATACAACCATATGGGCTCTGATACCATATGTTGGGCCCAGACATTCTAACACGATAATTAGGAATCTGGCCACTGTAAATGCTACGCGGAATTAACTTGAACCAGATTGTAATCCTCGTCCTTTCCACGTCCTCGGGGTCCCAGTTGCAGTAATTGCAAACCAAATCTCCACGGATTGGTACTGTATATTATGTCTATGTGTTTTAAGATGATAGTCTGTGTATGTGTTCTGGAATGAATAATCTCATGTCTCGTAGAATGAAATCTCATGTCTCATCTTATCCAGAGAGGGATAATAACAGCTTCTTCAGTTATATTTTAACTTCCCTTAATATTATATAATTATATAATATTAATATAATAAACTATATATGTGAAATTATAATATAAATAATATTTATATTAAATATTATTTACACTAATTTTAATATTTTTTTACTAGATCATTTAAAAATCATCAGAAGTATAGACGTGAGGTTCACATGCACGAACCAAATTGGAGCTTGTGGCCAATTTGATAAGTTGGAGCCACATGAATGTTTAGGTTCATAGCTATTGTAAGGTCATTTACCTTATTATATACCATTTCTAATTTGTTTGGTAGATGATACTAATTTATTTTTAAATTTAAATATAAAATTTTGATTCAATATAATAAAAATTCATAATATGAATTTGACACTGTTAATTTTGCAATTAAGGATGTAAAAGAAAATTATACCAAATTTACCCTCTCTTCCTCCTCTCGAAAAAATAACAAATTAGTAAATTTATATTTTTATTTATATTTTTAATATTTTATAACATATGTATTATTTTCTACTAAAACTTTTTACTTTTTACATAAATTAATAAAAAAATTATGTATTACTTTCTATCAAACAATTTAACTTTATGAAATCAATATTAAATTTATACAATCCCCTTAAATTAAGAAAAACTAATAATTGGAGTATTGAGACAAATAACAATGTCACAGATAATCAAGTAGTGGGCAATAATTTTTGTGAATACAATGAGTGGATCAAATCAAGCGATTATCCTCAAATCAAAGAGAAAAGAAATGACTTGTTGCATTTGCTATATCACATGTAGAGCGCAATTTCGGTCCGGCCAAATGGGTCAGTCCGACCCGCCTGATTTTTAGATTAGGCTGGGCTCAAACTATAGTGTTCCAAAAAAATCGGATTGTTTTGGCCCAGTCTGTCGAACCAAATGGGCTCGGAACATTTTGGTCCAGCAGGCCTTGGGCCGGCCCATTTGACCCAAAATAGATTAATTCTTTTAAATATAGGATTTAACTAATATATAAATAAATCATATATTAATTTAAATTAAGTATTTTAATAAATTATTGTAGATTATATAATTGTATTTAAAAAAAATTTATAGTTTATTTTTTAACAATTTAAAACATGATTATTCTAAAAAAAATGAATTAAATATTTATTAATTCTTTAGTATTTCCTGATGATAAGTTTCACACCAATCGTGATGTTCGTTGCATGGAAAAGGACCACGATATTGGGCTTGTTGCCCTAGCTTCACCAGATGGGCCTTCATTTTTTGTTCCATATTTGGGCCAGGTTGGACCGTATGCTTTTAGGACTTCTTGTCATAACTTTGGGCAATACATTATGATTTAATTGGGGATTAGGATATTCTCCCCCAAAATTAAGTAGTTAACCCCATTTTAAAATTATTTATAAATTAAATTTAATAGAATAATTATACTCTTTAAGGATAATTAATTAATTCATAAATAGATCAGTTCACCTCCCTTCTTCTATACATAATATTTTCAAACTAAACCCTAAGAGAGAAATATACGAACGGCGACGGAGATGGCTTCAAGGCAAGGAGGTTGGGCACCGAAATTTCATTGGGAATCGACGGCAAGGAGGTTGGGCACCGAAATTTCATTTTTTTTCCCTTATTTTTCGAATCAATTTTGTTCGACTCTGGCCCGTGAAACATTTTCATAAATTTCGAAAAAAATGATCGAACAAATGCATAGTTTTCGAACAGAAATTTTGAACAAAAGATGAATATAAAAATCGACGAAATACATAGTTTTCGCACAGTTTTTTGGAACAAATGCATAGTTTTCGAACAGAAATTTCGAATAAAAGATGAAGAGAAATTTCGAACAAAAATTTCGAAGAAATGCATAGTTTTCGCACAAAACTTTCGAACAAAAGATAAAATTTCGACTAACCAGAGTCGAACAACGTTCGTCCATTCTCTTTTGTCGATGGTGGAGTTCCGGCGAATGATGGTTTCGCCTCTCCGACGATGCGACGCGGCTGGGGCGGTTTTCGATCGGTGCGACGGCGTGAGGTTTCAGAGCAAATGATGGATTCCAGCGAAGCAGTTTCAACGGCGGTTGTTCGTTTTGGCGGAGGTGCGTCGGACATTGAAGGCGAAACATAGTAGCTAGCTTTGAGGTGTGAAACGACGAATCTCGAGCGGCAAATGCAGGTGCAGGCGTGGCGGCGCTTCTTGACTGGGACTGGTGTGGCTGGCGACGGAGCTGCGAAACGGCGGCTGTGCGCGACTCGTGCGACTGACAGCGGTGACCGATCACACCACCAACCACTAACGATATCACATCAAAAAATATTGAGTAATTTTTTTGGGGTCCAATTAATGCTTGCTCCATTGAGCATATTAATTATGTGCCCAAATTTTATGTTCATGATGACCAATTTTGATTATGGATGGAAGTGATAATTTTGGAATCTATGGTCATTATTTAATTTAGATAAGTCTGATGATTTTGAGGAGAAAATTGAGTCTAATTATTGATGGATCATCATATATAACTAGGCTCAATTTTATGCATGGTGAAGACTTGCCCCTAATTGTCCCGTGATTCTCATATTTGATGTTTAAGCCCGAAGATGAAATGAACTCCACTCTTCACATCAGTTTATGTCACAAAATAATTGATATTATTTTGTCATATATATTACTTATTCTTTTTGTAATCCCCTGAAATATGCACTCTACAGTCTCAGGATTTTGAGTCAGACCCATGGCCATGACATTTTTTAACTCAAATATTTGAAGGTACTATTTAATCGATCAATTTCAATTTGAAAACGAATTATTTCAAAGTGAGGTAGATGGAGATGAGATTATTATCTCATATAATTATGATTCGATTTGGAATCAAAGAAAATTAGAATCTTCATTAATTTTAATATTATTTAATTGAGTAAGTCTCATTTGCACCAGTTACACGGAGCAACTCTAATTCATTTTTAAAAAGTTAAACAGTTTATAACTGAAAAGTTAAATAGTTTATTACTGACAAGTGCATCATTCATAGTTTAACTTTTCAGTAATAAACTGTTTAACTTTTTAGTTATAAACTGTTTATCTTTTTAAAAATGAACTTGAGTTGCACCGTGTAACTGGTGCATACAATAGACTAATCCTATTTAATTAGGTTACTCCATAGATACAATTATTTCTTTTATGATTTAAATTCAAATTGTAATTCATTTTGGAGGAGTTAACTAAAATTGTTATTCAGAGATTGTTTTCTCTTTATTTTCTCAATGTCGATATTCGACGTGAATTAATGGAAATTATAATTATAGGCATCATAAGTGAATTTGGTTAAATTTATCACAAACCGAATACAGAAATAGGCATTATAAGGAAATAAGTCATACCAGCTGAGTACTTTTTATTATTGGTAGAGCTTTGTTGGAGAATTATGGTGTCACTGCAGCTCCCTAAATATGTCCATACAATTCGTCTTTAGATCCACAAATGTAAGCATGCATTAGTTGATATAATTAATAATACAACCTTACTAACATGTACATAACAAAATAATTACAACTGCATTCACGGGCAAAAATCTCATATATAATTGGTGCACCGTGTACTCACTCAATAGTGGAAATTATTTATACTAAAGAGTTAGGTCTGAATATATTAAAAAGTGAGGATTGATTATATTGAAAATTTTACACTATTATTAATTTTCATTGTAAAATTTTAAAATTTTTGATGAAATCAACCCAATTTTCAATGTAATTAGAGTTAACTTTTAAGTATAAACAACCGTAACTTTTAAGTGAGTGCACCGTGCACCAGGTGCACATAAAACTTATTCTATCCACTTTTAAGTTTTAACTATACAGAGTAAAATTACAAACTCTTTTTTAGACCATTAAAAAAAAAAAGAATAGGTACGTAGAGGAAATGGTTGGGTTTGAAAGACTTTAGATTTAATTGAAATATTTCTTAATTAATGAAGATGATAATGTTTAATCTAACATATATATTCACATGTATCGTAATATTATGCAAATATAATTTAAACAAAACTATTTATGTCCCAACATGCTAAATATTTTTGATAGATTATATATCTGAGTAAGTGTTGTGTGAGACTATCTCGTATCATTACACATTCATGACTTATTAATAATAAATAATAGTATTTTTATTAAAAATAAAAGCTATGATCATGTAGTCATTATTTATTTAGGAGCAGAAACTAAATTAATTTCAAATCCACATTATTTCAGGTGTACATTATAATTTCTAGAAAATTTATCTATATTGGAAAAATTAGTCACCTTTGTATGTCTTTTAATTCTTTGGTAATTGAAGCAGGAAAGTCCCGAAAACACTCCCCGTGCCTAACGAGACGCAAGTGAAGGAGCGGAGAGATAATTAGGGTATATATATATATACCCTCAAGTTACTGATCAGTTTGGATTTGGGGAAGCCTGGGAAGAGCACGTTTGTAAAATAGTCAATGCTTAATTTATGACTTAAAAAAATTCTTCTTGAGACTACACGTTTTACACATGCAATAATGTTGGAATTGCACCGATTCCGTGATCGAAATGAATAAGGTTACTAACCTGTTAATTAATGCAACGAAAAAAATTACGAATATATTTTTATGAGAATAAATATGTGTTTCTTAATTTATTCGTTATCCCTTTAAATCTAAATATATTGTTTCATTTAATAAATATGTTATTATATAAAAAAATATAATTATTTCTATAAAAATAAATAAATATTTGTGAATAATTAATATTTGTTCTTATAGTAACACACATTTTGCTCTTACATTATGTGAAAAATTATTTATTCTATAAAAATAAATAAATATATGTAAAATAACAATATTTTATAAGATAGTAACACATATTTTCTCTAATAGTAACACACATTTGTCTCCTAATTTGTGTTACTATATGGACAAATATGTGTTACTATATGAGCAAAATATATTTTTATGATTATAAATATGTGCTTCTTAATTTTTCATCATCCATTTAAATTTAGATATATTATTTCATGTAATACATATGTTATTAATTAAAAAAAAAATTCTGTAAAAATAAGTAAATACTTGTCAATAATCAATATTTATTTTCAAAGTAACACACATTTTGCTTTTGCATTATGTGAAAAATTATTTATTCTATAGAAACAAATGAATATATGTAAATTAACAATATTTTATAAGATAGTAACACACATTTGTCTAATAGTAACATATATTTGCTTTCTAATTTGTATTACTATTTGAGCAAATGTGTGCTATTATATGAGAAAATGTATGTTTCTATACAAAAATTGAGAGCAAATTTTAAATTTATTATATAATTTTATTTAATTTATTTTTAAATTTACAAAAAAAAAATCAAAATCTTTCTTGCATGGAATTATTTGGCCTGGGTGTGTGTGTTGGGGGGTGTAGGGGTGGCAAAACGCCCCGCCCCGTAGCCGCCCCGATCTGCCCCGCCCTGAATGGGTCAGACCCGCCCCGCCCCGTCCTGAGAATGGGGCAACCTGCCCCGCCCCGCGCATGGGGCAGGGCAGGCATGGGTTTACAATTTTACTGCCCTGCCCCGCCCCGCCCCGCCCCGCAAAATATTATATACTAAATAATATATATTATTTATATATAAATACTATATTTTATATAAAATAAATATAATAATATCAAATATTTTTTATTTATTATTATTACACTAATATAATCAGAAATTATATATAAGATATTTTAAATTATGATCTAAACATTAATAATTAATATCTAAAATATAATAAATAAATAAAAAACACTTTCTTTCATTAGGGTTTACACTTTCATTAGGACTTGTAAGATGGTTTAATTTCTTGGTTTTTGAATATAATGTGCTGAACATGGTTCATTATTTATGTTGAATATGATTTAATGGATATATCTAAATTATATATATATATATATTAAATTTTAGTATATGAAGTATGTGGCAGAATGGGGCAGGGCGGGGCGGATCTGCCCCGCGCAGGGCAGGCATGGGGCAAAACATACTGCCCCGCGGCGGGGCATGGGGCAGGGCGGGGAGGCGGGGCATGGGCGCGGGGCAGACATGGGTATTTAAATACCCGCCCTGCCTTGCCCTGCCCCATTGCCACCCCTAGGGGGGTGGGGGTGGGGTGGAGGGAATTAACATTTGCTGGGCGTGCGTTCGTGTTAGGGGTGGGGGTGGGAGGGAATTAACATTTTACATTATAGTCTGGGAGTGGGCAGGTGGGCGTGCACGTGAGTTTTTCATTTTTTTTAGTTTATTTTTAAAAATTTCAACGTAGAAATTTCTATATTAATTTTTGTCTTTTACATATTATATTAATTTAAAAATAGTATTTTAAAATATACTTATTTCATAATTATCCCTATTATTTATGGTTAATTTCACTATTAATGGTTAACCTCAAATCTTAAATCTTTATTAAAGTGCGAGGAATGATCTTGAATTCAATTAAATAGCTCATTTCGAATCCAAATAAAATTATATTCTTAGAATAACTAAAATTGGTTACTAAAGTAACTCAATAAAAAACATATATTTAGAAATCGTAAATATATTTTAATATGTATGAATGATTTAGGGTATCACAACAACACTCAAAAGTTGTGGAATTAATACCAGGAATTGGGGAACTCAAACCTTAATTCCACCCTTGTTTTAGGTAATGTTGTATGTGTGCTTTGGGGGCAGTGAAAAGGATTTTTAAAGGAGGGTGTAGACCATTTAGGGCTCATTTGGTTCGTAAGATAAAAGTATCTATCCGTCGAAAACATGTTTTCGACGGATAGATACTTTTATCTTATGAACCAAATGAGCTAATGGATAAAACGCACGTGAATTTTGTTTTCTTTTGTTTATGCAGATCAAGAAAAACAAATACCATATTACATAAGTTGTTAAAGAATAAATATGGTAAAAAAATGACTTGAACATTTATAGGCAAAATTTATTACGTTTTTATGAGTTATAAGGCGTAGTTAAATTGTACAATTCAAGTGTATTTTTAAACAATTAAATTAATTATATATTATGAACAATTCATATATATTATTATTATTATTGAAAAATACATTTCCAAAAAATAACTTTTCATTAATAATAAGTAAAACTTTTTAAAAGTATACTTGAATTGTACCGACCACTTGGTGCACAAGAAATTTACTAGTAAAATAAATTTCCAAAAAAAATAAAACTCCCACAAACCTTATTTCAGAATTTTTACTTCTAAATTGTGTTAATATATGGATAAATATGTGTTACCTTAAAGTAAGACTAAAAAAAGATTTATTACAATTAAGAACATTTTTAGAGTCCAATATACAACTAGGGACTCAACTATTCATAGTTTAAGTAGGGACAATGTAAGTGCATTAAAGGGCAAAATTTTCAATTTATTTATAAATCCTACCACCTCCAAAAAAAAACTACACAAATTAAATGAAAAGTACACATCGCATCACCACTTTAATTTAAAAATCTACATATATACACACATGGTCACTCTCACAACTTTGTATTAGCCTTTAATTTGAAAAATACACGCACATACATCTTTTCTCCTCTCTCTAAATCTGTTCACATACACTTCTATCCCTCTCTCTGTAAAGTTGTCTCATATGGCTTCGACGACAGAGAAGGACGACGGACGAGAAATGACCTGACATCTACGACAGCGAAGGTGAAGACTTTAGCTATTTTCTTTTGGGGCGTAAAGGCGCTGACTTTCGATGGCTTCGACAAGCAGAAAGGCTTTGACTATCCGACTGGGCCACATTTCAAGGCGGTGGTGATGTTGATGGTGATAAAGTGTGATGGCAGAGGGGCACGCGTGAAGGAGCGTGAATCTGATGATGTAATCGTGAGTCGTACGCACTGTCAACATTAGCAATTAGATTTAGGGTTATGGGCGACAGATTTAGGGCGTTGCATGAGTAAGAAGAACAACAAAGGGATGCCGCGTGGATGATGGTTAGGTTAGTGGGCTCCTAGGTTTCAGGGCGTGAAGGCCCTGACTTTAGATGGTTTCGACTATCAGAAAGGCTTTAACTATTCCGATTGGGGCTCCAGACCATATGCCACGTTTCAAGGTGGTGGTGATGTTGATGCTTTTTTCATTAAATTTGACCAAAAAATTTGATTTTTTTTTAATAGTTTAGGATTCATAATAGATAAAAGTTGTTGTAAGCCTATTACAGAGGTGAAGAGAAGTGGCAGTGGTTGCACATTTCATTTGTCTAAAAACGAGAATAAAAATATTACCGCTTGTGATACTGCAACATTTCATTAGTAGTGTAAATTTATTTGTTATTTGTTCTTACTTTTTGTTAAGTTGTGTTGTATGGATTTGTATGTTAAACGGGTTTCTTTCCATCTATTTAGTTCTTTCACTTGAAATTAGTGTATGTCATGTATTGATTCTTGATTTTATTATTTAATTTATCATGTATATTGTTGATTGTGTAATAATTTTTTGGTAAAGTATTCTAAAAACACACTAATAACTCCATGAAACAGGTCTGAGGCGGATTAGTGGTTGTGAAATTATTCTAATCACAATTGTTGGCCTAGCGAACTAATACAATCGGCGTAAGAATAATCACCAAGGCTTGGCAGGTCGCCGGGGCTCACCCGGATCCGCGGAAGTCCAGAGCTCGCCCACATTGTGCAGCTCGCCTAAAGGAGCTCGCCCCTACCCCCACGAGGGCTTCACCGAGGTCCATCGTCGCACGGCACTCATAAGCCACGCAAGGCACCGGAGCTCGACCTCGAGCTCGCCCAGGAGCCCACCTCCAAGCTCGCCCAGGAGCTCGTCCCGTAGTCTATTAGATCCCTATGGTTGCACTCTTTTTCCCTCCGTCCGGTTTATCCACAAGGGTGGTTTACGGTGAGATTTTTAATGAGGCCCATCTAGTCTAAGGCAATGTAGTAGGACGAGGCATAACAAAGGGAAGCAGCGTGAGGGACCAAGGCAAGGGTAAGGAACCCTCGTCAACACCGGAAGCCATATAGGGTAATAAGGTGCCGTCTCACACTCGCACACCTATAAATAAGACCTCTCTTGTACTATTCACACAATTAATACATTTCCCACACTTTACTTTCTCTCTCTAAGCTCTTCTCTCTCTCTCTCTACATCATCCAAGAACACAAATCATAAGATTATTGTTTGGTAGAATTAATCCGATATAACAAGCCACATCAACACACGATTAATAAATTCTATCAACAATTTGGCGCTAGAGGAAGGGCCTCGAATCTGAAAAATTAAAAATTTTCAAGAACAAAAGTTAGGGTTTGTTTGAAGATTTGAAGGTGTTCTTGATAAAACTCAAGAACACTTGAAGATACACACACATATTCATTCCTTCGAACGAAAACCCAGATTTCCGGACGAAAACCTAAATTTCCAGATTTCCCAAATTCTTCCCAGAAAAAGTTTTCAAACGCACGCGTGTACTCGAATAAACCGAATTGCGGATAATTCGTCACACGCGAGGCTATACAAAAATTTGCACTGCTCTACCCAAGCTGGACGATCAACACCCCAGCGACCTCCGTCCACCTCGGCGACCTGCAGCAAGTTACCCCCTCCAAAATCCAAAAATGGCTAACACTCGAGCCGCCAAAAGACAGACCTCAGCAGCTGCCAGAAGGTCCAAAGGAGGTGACCAAAACCAGGCCGAGGAGGAGACCTCACAACCACCTCCCCAGAAGAGCACCGCAGCTCCGCGACCTCCGCGAGTTGTGGTGACCCAAGAAGACTTGGCCCCTGCCCTGAGGGACCTGGCCAACAACCCCGACGAGCTCCAACGCACCATCGCAACCTTACAAAGGTTGCAGCAGAGGCAGCAGGACGAGCTCGCCCTGGTGCCCAGGCGAGCTCCAGCTGCCGAAGCCCGGGAGCAAATCAGGCCCACCCAGGGCACTCAAACTCGGGGGGAGTACAGCGTCCTACCCACCGAGCAGGAGGCGAGCTCGGTACAAGCTCGCCAGCATAGGGAAAGGGCCGACAAGGCCAAAATGGTGGAGGAGGAGCCCGCTCCTTACACCGGAAGAGATTCGGCCTACACCGGGGCATCTGGCACCCACCAATCACAAAGGAGGGAAGTCCTTCAAGGCCATCTGGGCCCGAGATACGGGGAAAATGAACGGACTGCGGCCCCAGCCGCATCCCACGGGGACTCTGACCAGCAACCATGCAGGTCCGCCCATGAGAGATTGAGAAGGCCCGCCACCGACAGGTTGTGCCCCCATGGCGGACGCCAATTCCAACCCGTCACGGAGAAGTCACCCCAGAGTGAGGCACCTCGGGGATGTGCATCCATGAGATGCATGACTTTCGAGCAACCTCCGCCGGAGGTAACCCGTGATGACGAGCTGGCCTCGCTGAAAAAGACCGTCGAAATGTTGCAATCCCAAGTAGCAGCCAAGTCTGGCGGACCTGATGCCACCACTCTCCCGCGTCTCCATTAGCACCTGCCATCCTTCGCGCACCGGTCCAGAAGAAAATCCAGTTCCCGGTGATGTCTGCGTACGAGGGCGAATCCGACCCGAAAGTCCACCTGGCCAAGTACATAGACTTTATGATTTCGGTTGGCACCACCGACTCTACTCAATGCCGAAACTTCCCGCTGACCCTAGGGGACCGAGCTCACCGCTGGTTCTCTTCACTCGCCCCAGGGTCAATCTGCTCATTTGGCCAACTCTCGCGGGAGTTCTTGGCCAACTTCTCTGGGTTCGGGTCCTACCTTACCCAGAAGCACCGACTCGCCAACATCCACCAAGGTGAGAGCGAGACCGACCAGCAGTACCTGGAGAGGTTCGACAAAATCCTGCTGGAAGGTGAGTCGGTGAGCGAGGATACGAAGGTTATCGTAGCGATGGCCGGGCTAAAAAAAGGCACCGATCTCTGGAAGGAGATGCACCTTGCATGTCCCAACACTTACACCGAATTCCGCCACAAGGCAGGGGTGTTCGTGGCTATGCAGGAGGCACTGCTGAAAGAGGTTGGGGCCCACGAGGAGAGGAAGCCCTACGGGAAGAAGTCCTGGAGCACATACAAAGCCCCCCGGAACTTGAAAGCTTTTGGCGAGGGGGAAGAGCTCAAGGAGAAGCTCAACCTGGTCCTCACGGTCTCCGTCGACCACGTCTTTACAGCTGTTAAAGACAAGGCCCTGCTGGAGGAGCCAAGGCGGATCCATCAGGACCGCACGAAGCTCAACCCCAATAAATATTGTGCCTACCATTAGGCCATCGGCCACTTCACCAGCGAATGCTGAGACCTCCTCAAACAACTCTGGAAATTTTATGAGGATGGGAAGCTGGCCGAGTTCGTGAAGAAGGCCCCAGCTAAGAGGCCAAGGTTCGAGAGGAGGGCTACCTCCGATGATGAGGATGAGGAAGCGGGCCAACCTGGTCCCCAGAACAGGAGGAGGGCACCTCCCCAGCCTCAGCAAAACGTGGAGCCCACCCGGGAACTCTTGGTTCTCGAGGGGGAGATCGGAGCTGCAGGAGGTCTCCAGGACGGGGGATCCTCCATATCCAAGAGAAAAAGGAAGGCCGAAATCCGGGCCATAAACCAAGTCCAGAAAGGCAGCTCTGGCCCCAGGTCCGTCTCACAGCTTACTGATGAGCTGGCATTTTCCCCAGCGGACCTGGAAGGGGTACTGACGCCCCACAACGACTCGTTGGTGATAACCGCCAACATCATGAACGTCCGAGTTCACAGACTACTTGTGGACACCGGTGCATTCACCAACATTCTCTTCAAATCCACCTTAGATGCCTTAGGTGATTTTGAGTCGTATATGGAACCTAACAATGCTAGGATAGTGGGGTTCGGAGAAGCTGTAACCGTCCCCCTAGGTAGTGTTAGGTTGAGCGTCCAGCTTGTATCGGCTGAGGACTCCGAAAGGAGACTGACTAGGCTAATAGATTTCCTAGTTGTCGACCAGTAGTCCTCCTACAACGGGTTCCTTGGCCGCCCGTTTATTAATGAATTTAAAGTGGCATGTTTGACCTACTACTACTGTTTGAAATTCCCAACTCCAAAAGGTGCCGGAACTATAAAAGGTGACCAGAAAAAGGCCCGAGAGTGTTTACTCCAAATAAAAGATGGTCAGGTCAAAAAAGCGGTGACGCGGGTCCAAGTCCTTGAAGAGGACGTGCAGATCCCAGCAGACGAGCCAAACATCCTAGAAGTCATCTCGGTCGAAACTGAGATGATGGAGGTAGGCGGTCTGTCAGAGATTAACCAAGTGTCAGGACCTGCGCAAGACGCACAACCAGCACCAATGGAAGGATTTGGAGAAACCCAAGTGTTGGGACCTGCGCAAGGGTCGGGTCCTGCGCAAGAACAACAACCTGCTCCCATGGAGGTGGTTGATGAAGCCCAAGATGGGGAAGCTGCGGGAGGTCAAGAACCAACAGCAATGGACGTTGACCTAACTCCCCAAGTCACCGCACTGTTCCAAGTTGACAAAACACCAGAGGTACTAACAGTTGATGAGCCCGCCCGAGCTGAAAGCCAACCCGGTGACCTCAAACCGCGCATAGGTCACGAACCTGCGCATATGTCACAAGAGGAGTGAGACGAGTTCATCAGCGACCCAAGGTGGAAAAGTCAAAAGAGGAAAGCCACTCCCATGGAAGAATTGACGGCACTCCCGGTGGACCTGGAAAGGGACTTAGAACTTTTCATCGGTTCTGAGTTTCCTGAACCGTACCGGTCGAGGATGGAACTGTTCTTGATGTCCAACCTGGACGTGTTTGCCTGGTCCCATGAAGACATGACGGGGATCCCGTTGGAACATGCTTGCCACAGACTCAACATAGATCCGACGAGGAGGCCCGTACGCCAAAAGCGAAGAAAGTATGGACCAGACAAATACGCGGCTCTAACTGTTGAGGTGGAGAAGTTGTTAGACAATAAGCTGATCAAGGAGGCTTTGTGTCCGCAGTGGGTCGCAAACCCCGTCCTGGTGAAGAAACACAACGGGACGTGGAGGCTCTGCATCGACTTCACGGACTTGAACAAAGCATGTCCGAAGGACAACTTCCCACTGCCTCACATTGATCAGCTAGTGGATAGCACCGCGGGCCATGAGATGATGACGTTCATGGATGCTTTTGCGGGCTACCACCAGATAGCTTTGCACCCAGATGACCAGGAACATACGGCGTTCTACACCAACAAGAATATGTATTGCTGGGAAAGGATGCCGTTCGGACTCATCAACGCCGGAGTCACCTACCAAAGGTTGGTGAATAAAATGTTCGACCAACACATTGGCGAATCCATAGAGGTATACGTAGATGACATAGTTGTCAAGAGTCTGAGAAAGGAGGACCACCTGGACCACCTAAAACAAACCTTCGACATACTACGCCACTACAACATGAAGTTAAACCCCAAGAAAACTAGCTTCGGAGTGCATTCGGGAAAGTTCTTGGGGCATCTAGTTAGCCATCGCGGAATTGAGGTCAACCCAACGCAAGTCCAATGTATAATCGAGATGGGCGTGCCCGATTCCGTGAAGAAAATTCAAAGGTTGACTGGGTGCATGGCAGCTCTGAACAGGTTCATCTCCAGGTCAAGCGACCGAAATCGCCCATTCTTCGAAGCAATCAAGGCAAACACGCGAAGGTACAAGGAGGCGGCCAAAGCTAATAAGCTCCACCTCAAAAACCATTTCGTATGGACAAGTGAATGCCAACGATCCTTCGAAGACATCAAAGCATACCTGGCAGATACACAGGTCCTGTCAATGCCGGTACCTGGAGAAAAATTATACCTCTACCTAGCTGCGTCGGAAGTGGCCATCAGCTCCGTCCTAGTCCGAGAAGAGACGAAAACACACCTACCAGTGTATTATGTAAGCCAAGTCTTACACGAAGCTGAGTTGCGGTACACCCTAACAGAGAAGCTGGCTTATGCGCTGGTGATGAGTGTTAGAAAATTGAGGCCTTACTTCTTTGACCACCCGGTAGAGGTGCTGACAACGTTCCCACTACGTCAAATACTACAACGCCCAGACACCGCCGGACACCTGCTGAAATGGTCACTAGAGATCAGCCAATACGGTATAACCTACGCACCCCGAACAGCGATCAAGGGACAAGTGCTCACCGACTTTATCATCGAGCTAACTTTCCCACGAGATCCAACGAGGGGGCGTATAGCTCCGTGGCACCTCTATGTGGACGGGTCGTCGACCAGTGTAGCAGCAGGCGCCGGCACGGTCCTAATCAGCCCAGACAGACAAGTCTTCACCTCAGCAATCCGTTTCGACTTCCGAGCAACCAATAATGAGGCGGAGTACGAAGCTTTGATAGCTGGACTTAGGCTATCATTAGCTGTGGGGGCAACCAATCTTCAAGTTTTCGAAGATTCCCAGCTAATAATATCCCAAGTCCGGGGGGAGTATGAGGCGAAAGACCAGCAGATGATGACCTACCAAAAGATAGCCGCGCACCTGATCTCGATGTTCACACAGGTCTACATCAACCAGATACCGCGGCTAGAAAACACATAAGCAGACGCCTTAGCCCGGCTAGCTACCAACAATGGCGAAGCCGAATTCACAGAGGTTGTGATCACCACACTGAAAAATTCCTCGACGTTCGATTACAGAGTAAACCAAACCTCGAGTGGGGGGCAGGAGGACAGTGAAGATGGTGATGGTGAAGATTGGTGCAGTCCAATCCAAAAATACTTGACAGACGGAACGACCTCCGTGGACACCTGGGAAGCTAGCCGGCTAATAAAGCAAGCTGCCAGATATACACTACTGGACGGCCAACTCTATAAACGTGAATTCTCTCTACCCCTACTCAAGTGCCTAACTAAGAAGTAGGGGTCTGAAGTGTTAGAAGAAATTCACGAAGGGATCTGTGGGAGTCACGCTGGGGGGTAAGCATTGGCATACAAGACTATCAGGCAAGGCTACTA
Source organism: Prunella vulgaris (assembly GCA_026898435.1). Classification (NCBI taxonomy): domain Eukaryota; kingdom Viridiplantae; phylum Streptophyta; class Magnoliopsida; order Lamiales; family Lamiaceae; genus Prunella; species Prunella vulgaris. The sequence continues at coordinate 105,394 of JAPKLY010000553.1, forward strand.
TTGGCCCACTCTTTGCAAAGATGCCATCAGCTTCGCGCGAAGGTGCCGGAAGTGTCAACTTTTCGCACCTAACATCCACTCCCCAGCCAACCAACTGAAATCGGTTTTCAGCCCATGGCCTTTCGCGAAATGGGGTATCGACTTGATCGGCCCATTTCCACCTGGTAGAGGCAGCGTAAAGTTTGTTGTTGTAGCAGTAGACTACTACACTAAGTGGGCTGAGGCCGAAGCTCTCACAACAATAACCCAAGAAAGGATGATCGGCTTCATATGGAAGAACCTGATCTGCAGGTTCAGACTTCCGCAGTCGATCATCACAGATAACGGAAGGCAGTTCGACGGTCAAAGGCTGAGAGACTTCTGTAGTTCATGGAACATCAAGAAGTACTACTCAACTCCATACCATCCCCAGTCGAACGGCCAGGTCGAGGCGGTGAACAAAATCTTTAAACACATATTGAAGCTCCGCCTCAAGGAAAAGAAAGGGAGCTGGGCAGATGAACTCCCGGAGGTCCTATGGTCTTACAGATCTTCCTACCGGGCCAGCACTGGAGAAACCCTATTTGCCCTAGCCTTTGGAACTGAGGCGGTGGTACCCGTCGAAGTCCAAAACAAGACTTAGAAGGTGGTAGGATATGATGAAGAAAAGAATGACGAAGCCCTGGCAGTAGAGAAGGATCTGATCGAAGAGATCAGAGCTTCGTCAGAAATGAAGAACACCACCTACAAGCGTAGAGCAGAAAAGTATTACAACTCTCAGGTCTGAGACCGAAAATTCAAGGTCGGAGACCTGGTGTTGAAAAAGAAATTGATAGCCCCACCAGGTGTATTCGGTTCAAACTAGGAAGGACCATTCCGGGTCACCGCAGCCTGGCCGAACGACACTTATGACCTCGAAGACGCAGAAGGCAACGCCTCGTCATACACCTGGAGTGCAGCCCACCTGAAAAAGTTCTATCAATAGACTAGAATTCTGTAATAGACTAGTCGAAGGTTCGCATCAGAAATGTTGATGGCAACCAGTGTAAATTACGTCGCTATAAAAAGTTAGAGAATTTGTGAAATCAGAAAAATTTGCCAAGTGTCCGGACCTGCGTAGCTCGCCCCCTACGCGAGCTACCTCAGGTCGTCCACTGCCCAGGAGAGTTCACCAACCCCAGCTCGCCCGAGCAGTCAAAAATCCGTGATGCGCAAGGACCAAGGTCCCAAACGTTGTAGTTAAATAGCTCGAAGGCAAAGGCCAAAGTGCCCAAGGTCTCGAAGGTACTCTTCTTAAAGGGTTGCTAAGCACCTACTGCCACAAGTTAGAAAAATTTGCGAAAAAGACGAAAAACGTCTAAGGCAAGGTTCATGAAACCCAACGGCCCAACGTGAATCAATCGAAGTGCAATTCGCGGCCCTAAGTGGTGTAAGACGAAGAATACGCACTCTCAAATCAGAGGTACAATTCGTAGTCGTAAGTGACGTAAAACGAACGATTCGTTTCTCAAAGTAGAATAAGACGAACAGTTGAGTACCCATAAAATAAATAAAAACGAGCTATTTTGAAAATTATAACGTAAAAGCGCGAAAACAAAGTGCGAAGAGTTGGACAAAAAATGCTCGATTTATATTCAAAAGACACTTAGGAAATTTTCAAGGCAAAAATACTTGAAAATTCCTAAGTGTTCGAAGTGTTGCTAGCCACAAAGGCCTACTAGCTAGCCGTCTTTGAACTACAAAAAAGCTCCTTCTGGGCGAGTTGCACGTGCCGGACGAGCTGTATCTACTTAAACAAAAACAAAAGACTACAAAAGTAGAGCTCCTTCTAGGCGAGCTATGGAGCCTGGCGACCTAATACAAGTTGAGAAATAAAAGGGCTAATCTAAGAAAGAAAGAAAAAGCTCAAGCATCCGGAGCAGCGGGAGGGGCATCAGCAGGTACCTCGCTGGAGCCAGGGGCGACCGGGTCGGAAGGGAGAGCAAGCTCGCCCTCGGTAGTGATGTTTCCAGTAAGCCCGGTGGTGTCGAACTCACTAAGGTTCAGCATAGCATCCCCGCAAGCTTTTTGGAGCTGTGCGACATTGAGTGGAACCCGCTCCTCCTTCTCATTAGCGACCTCCTCTTCGCCAAGGTTCAGCGCCGGCACCTCAACCGTCTTGATGATTTGAAAGCGGGCCGGTACGAAGTTGAGAGGGATGCCGAGCTCTTGGAGGTCGCCGATGTCCAGCTCGGCACCGTCCGGGAAGGGAACCCGGTCCAAGCAGGCCATGAAGTCGCCCACAACCGCCTCGACCTCGTCATCCTTGTGAGCTCGAGCCCACCAGAGAGTTCACAAAACCTCGGCATAGCATTGGATGCATCCTTTGTCAGAGGCCTCGGCCCTCACGGCCACCAGATCCGGCGAGGAAGAGGCATTGTTCCGCAGCTCGGCAACCTCGTTGACTTTTGCCTCCAGCTCGCCCCTCAGCCTTTCACACTCGGCGTTGGAGATCTTCACCATGCCCCGCTGTAGTGCGAGGTCCTTCTTGGTAACCCCATGATTGCCGACCTCCTGGGCGAGCTGGGCGGCGAGCTCATCTTCCTTGGCTTTTATTCTAGCCTCCGCCTCCTGCTCGAGCCTGGCGAGCTGACGTTGAACATCCTCCAACTGCTTCAAGGCACTCTGCTCAGCAGCCAGAGATGCCTCGGCCCTCTCCTCGGTGAGTTGTGCCTGCTTTTTCGCCTTGTCTGCGGTGTCTGCCAAGGCCATCATCCTCTTGTTCTTATCGGAGTGACCTCGCTCCAGCTCGTCGATCTGCTCCAGTGCCTTCTGGTTGGCGAGCATTAACCCGCTGGCATAGTGAGCTGAAAGCAGAAGGTTCCCTTTCAGGTCCTGATTATTGATTGTGGCCACCTGAGGAGTAGTCCAATGCCTTGGCATGCTACTCACTGTATCCCGGACTAGACCCGGCTCAAGACCCCGCATCGACGTCAGTGAGCGAGATCGCTCGAAGGCATGAACAGCCTCATGACGATTTGGGAAGCGATGGGGGCATAGCTGCGAGGTGGAAACAGTTGTAAAATATTAGGCAAATGAAAACAATAATGCCAGTAACTCAGGGAGGCAAGCTACTTACTGAACTCGATCGGGATCCCAACCGAGGAGCGTGTCATCATTAGCTCGCTCCCCGAATGGAGATGGAGAGGGAGGCGAGCTCCGAATGGGCGTGGCCGCCAGCGGGGCAGTGGATTGAGCGGATCCTCCCTGCCAGGACCTCGCCGAGACCCTCTCAGCTCGGTTGGAGTCCTCATCAACCAGGCCAGTATACCTAGTCCTCTTGCGAACTTGAGGATCCTTATCGCCTGCTCGGGATCCTTCACCTCTATGGGGCCCCTTTTTCCCGCGACCTCGCTCGGAGGAGACGACAGCTCGCCCCCCACCTCGGCTGGTCCGAGCGACCTCCGCAGCCTTAGACTTGGACTTCTCGGGGGCCTTGGTCTTTTCCTACTAGGTCCCCGACCCTTCTGCCTCGCCCTTCTTAGAGGCGAGCTCTGCTTCCTTGCTTGCCTCCAACGCGAGCACAGACGGCGGGGCGAGTCTATTGGGGCGAGGTGGGCCCATCTCGAAGCGACGTTTAACGATGTGATAGGCCTCGGGGACCTCGGCGATGGGGAAGGCGACGAAGCTACCACCTGCACAAAGATAGGAAATGTCAGCATGATGGGCGAACTACACCCCCCCTATAGGCGAGCTCCGAAGAGTTGTAAACCTGGGAGCTCCGGACCTTTGATATCAAGGTGGTGTGGCAGGGTGAGGAGCCCAGCAAGCCGCAAGCAATGGTGTGCGCACAGGTGGGCGATCTGCCTATCCTTCTCGCTTCTCAAACAGCAGATGTCACGCACCACATCAAACTCGACCGATACCTTGGGCTTGCCCCTGCTGGACTTGTGGCGCTTCGGAACTGCAAAAAGAAAGAAAATTGGAATTAGTATATCTAATTCAACCCACACACACCGAAATAGGCGACCTACTACTGGCTTCCCCGTATCCTTCCGAAGTGGGAATACTGTCACCTCGTCTATGGTACGTGCTGGAAGCTCGCCAGTCTCCGCCTATGAAGAAAAACTGCTTCTTCCAGTCACGGACTTTATTCGGCAAGTCCCCAAGAAATTTCTCTCCCGGGCGAGCTTTCAAATAGTAATAGCCCACGCCATCCTTCGCCTGCTTGGTTACAGCGAAGATCTCGCCCAGGTCCGCTGAGGTCGTCCCGTTCTCGTAACCCTCCAATCCGAAGGCAGATAGGGCAGCGAGGAGGTTGCTCCACCCATTCGGAGTAAGCTGGGTCATGGCCAGGTTGTTATCGGTGAGGAACTGACCGATGATTGGATGCAAAGGCAAGGTAAGCCCGGCCCTGAGGATATCGACGTTGAGGGCAGTCAACCCTTCAGGAGGCGCATCGGCCCGCTCGTTCTTCATTGGGGCATACATGAAGATGTCGAGCGGGATGCGGTACTTCCTACGTATGATGGGCAGGTCGCACTCGTCAATGACACTCACCACCTCGCCAGCCTTGTAGTCAGATGGGGCAACTTTCTCTAGGTCGGCGGGGAGTACCCGGTTTGGGCAAGGGAAGCTCGTCGCGTACTTGGTGTCATACTCGCCCCAGTCGAATGGATGGACGACCTGGGCAGGGACCTGATATTCAACCAGCTGGGGCTCTGGAAAACCGATGCGACATAACCACTCAAGTGTAACTTCTTCTAGGTCGCCTTCTTCCTCACCCTCGTTGGCGACCTCCTCATCACCCTCGTTGGCGACCTCCTCGCCAACCTCGGCGCCGACCTCGGTGACATCTTCGCCAGCCTCAACGGGCTCATCATTGTCGCTGACAACTCTTTCCTCGGGGGCGACCTCGTCACCTTCCTCCCATACCTCCGTATCAGTGTTGACCAAGCCGAGTAGCTCGACGGAGTCCGGGCAAGCTACCGAGGTCGCCTCAGAGCTGGAGTCGATCTCCAAGTACGAATTCTGGGGAGGAGGCTCATCCTCAATCATTGGTTGTTTTCTGGAGTTCCGGTTAGAAGGAGTCCCACTCGATTCATGGGTCGACATAGTCACAATGCAGTCCGTAAATGTCCGAAAATCAGTCCAAAATCTCCTCGCCGGAGTCACAGTAATAGGTTGCCGGAAAAGGTTCGAAAAGTCCCCGAAAATGTCCAAAATTCCCGAAGAACTTGAAGAAATTGGAAGAAAAGAAATGAAAGGGAAGAAGAAAGTGAGTTTTCTACCTCGAGGAGTGCCGGAAACTTCATCGGAAATGGAGGTGCCGTTCGCCGGAAACTGCTCTGAAAACTCAGAAGTGGAAAAGTGAGGAATGAACTCACCTTCCCCTATTTATAGGCGTTGGGGCGAGGTGTGATATTCGGGAAGTGCGAGGACCTATTTGCAAAAGATTTGAAAATTGTCATGATTATGGGCGGGAATCGAGGCCTTAAAAGGCGTGCACGACGCCTGGTTTCCCGCACCACGTCAGCCAAAAACAACCGCCCTGACCGAGTTCGCCTGCTAGCTCGGCAACCACCCAAGGATAGTTCGCCGAGATTCAAGTTCTCCAGCTCGCCCGCAAATTTGACGAAGTCATGATGCATGCGAGCTGGGGGGCAAATGTTGGCCTGGAGAACTAATACAATCGGCGTAAGAATAATCACCAAGGTTTGGCAGGTCGCCGGGGCTCACCCGGATCCGCGGAAGTCCAGAGCTCGCCCACATGGGGCAGCTCGCCTGCGCAGCTCACCTAAAGGAGCTCGCCCCTACCCCCACGAGGACTTCGCCGAGGTCCATCGTCGCACGGCACTCAGAAGCCACGTAAGGCACCGGAGCTCGCCCAGGAGCCCACCTCCAAGCTTGCCTAGGAGCTCGCCCCGTAGTCTATTAGATCCCGATGGTTGTGCTCTTTTTCCCTCCGTCAGGTTTATCCACAAGGGTGATTTACGACGAGGTTTTTAATGAGACCCATCTAGTCTAAGGCAATGTAGTAGGACGAGGCATAACAAATGGAAGCAGTGTGAGGGACCAAGGCAAGGATAAGGAACCCTCGTCAACACCGGAAGCCATATAGGCTCGTAAGGTGTCGTCTCACACTCGTACACCTATAAATAAGACCTCTCTTGTACTATTCACACAATTAATACATTTCCCACACTTTACTTTCTCTCTCTAAGCTCTTCTCTCTCTCTCTACATCATCCAAGAACACAAATCATAAGATTATTGTTTGGTAGAATTAATCCGACATAATAAGCCACATCAACACACGATTAATAAATTCTATCAACAACAACATTGTTATTCATATTTTTAGGTTTAAATGATTAATCAAATAATTTTAATTTAATTATTTTTAATATTTATTTTATTTCATAGTTATTTAGTTATTTTTCAAATTTATTATTGTGACGTGAATATTTTGTAGTCACTAGTCCGCCTCAAATTTAGTTCTTGGAGTGAGTCAACAGGAGTTTAGGCCCGCCCCAACAAGACGAAGCCAGTGCAATAGATTATGATGAAGCCTATGGATCCAGCCCGGCAAGTCAGGGTCGAAATCAGTAGAAAACCTATTTCAAGCGGCTTCGCTATAAGGTAGTGGGGCCGAGGCCCCAGGACGCAGCGAAGCCTTCAATTCAAGGGTAGACAATCATAAATAAAATCAAAGTTCTTTTTGAGAATAAAACCAAGCAAAAAAAATATCCCACTTCTCCGAAAGTGAGAAGTTATTTAAATATTACAAATGGCAAGACGGGCTCAATCCCAAAACATGAAAGACAAACAAATATTCAATTAGTGTCCAACACAAATAAAATGCAGAAGTAAGCAAACAATAACAAATATCACACCTTCATCTTCATGTTGCGATCGATTTTCTCCAAATATGCCATTGCAATCTCATCGCCATCATTCTCCCCTCCTAAGAGGAGATTCGCCCTCAAATTAGCAATCTCCTTGCCCGACAAGTTATCTCCATCATACAGTATGAAGTGTTTAACATTAAACACGTCCAAAGTCCGAATGTGGCTAGGAAGTTTTAGTCTGTATGCATTCGGGTTGATCTTGTCTACAATTTCCACCGGACCTATTTTACGAGCTACCAATTTATTGTATTCATGTGCCGGAAATCTCTCCTTCGTTAACACTACCCAAACAAAATCTCCAATTTCAAAATTCACCTGACGCCGGTGACGATCAGCCTGTTTTCTATAGATTGCATTTGATGCTTCTTGTTGCTGCTGTGTATTTTTGTGGAGATCTTGTAACTCTCGGATAAGGTCTTCTGCAAGTTGATGGACTGGTGCTCGAGTTGGCAAATGTAACAAATCAACTGGGCCCCTAGGCAAGCAACCATACATGACCATAAATGGTGCATAACCTATGCTTATGTTCACAGCCATATTGTGGGCAAATTCTGCTTGACTTAATTTTCATGTCCCACTGTTTAACATTTGTTCCCACCAAGCAACGAAGAAGATTACCCAAGGATCTATTTACCACCTCTGTTTTCCCATCAGTTTGGGGATGATAAGCACTACTAAAAGTAAGGCACGTTTTCCCATACTCTACAAGCTTTTCCAGAAATAACTCAAGAATCGAGTGTCACGATCCAACACAATAGACATCGAAAGTCCATGCAAGCGATACACATCCCGAAAAGTAGAGTTGAGCTACATGAACTGTGTCGATAGTGCGTTTACAAGGAATGAAGTGCACCATTTTGGAGAATCGATCGACAACCATAAAGATTGAATCAAACCCACGCTGTGTGCGAGGAAGCCCCAAAACAAAATCTATGCTTATAGATGACCAAGGTCGCTCCAGGATGGGAAGTGGGAGGTATAATCCTATATTAGAGGTTATGCCTTTAGATACTTGGCATGTACGACATCATGTCACAAAGCGGGTGACATCACGATGAAGAGAGGGCGAAAAGTAAGAACGACTCACAAGATCAATCGATCGATCACGTCCCATGTGACCCGCTCCGTGTAGCTCCTCAATTAGGCGGCGCCGTAAGCTACAATCTGGAATACACAAGTTTAAACCCTTAAACAAGAACCCATCCACAACTCAAAATCTTCAAAAACACAATGCTGCAATTTCCCTATATATCACCAAAATAAGCATATGAAGCGTATAACTCTCAAAAGGAGTCAAAACTAGGCATCGAGGTACGCATATCAGTGAGTAATATATGATGCCAACTAAGTTCATCTGCAACTCGGTTAGTAGACCCCGATCTATGCTTCAACACAAATGTAAATTGTTGTAGGAATGCTGCCCAAGAAGCATGTCTAACAGAAATTGAGTCCTGAGAATTAATATGCTTTAAAGCCTCATGATCCTTGTAAAGTATGAATTCCTATAGATAAAGATAATGTCTCCAATGGCGAATAGTCTGAACCACTGCATAAAATTCTACATCGTAGGCACTATATCGACTTCGAGCTCCATTTAATTTCTCACTAAAATAAGCAATCGGATGGCCCTATTGACTCAAAATCGCTCCAATCCCCACCTCTGAAGCGTCACAAGATAACTCAAAAGGAAAATCAAAATTAGGTAAAGCTAACAACGGAGTGGAAGATAACTTTTCTTTAATTAACTTGAACGCTGCAATTGCCTCAGGAGTCCATACAAATATTTCTTTAGGGAAACGGTATCACACTGTGATCTTATTGATAGCTCGGCTATCCACACACATCCACCAAGATCCATCCTTCTTAGGTATCAAAAGTGCTGGTACAACACATGGACTAAGACTCCATAGAATTAAACCACGATCCAACAATTCCTCAACTTGTCGCCGTAATTCTGCATGTTCAGTAGGGCCCATTCGATAGTGAGGATGATTAGGCAATGAAGCCCCTGGAACTAAATCAATACGATGTTGGATTTCTAGTAAAGGTGGTAATCCAATAGGAAGTTGGGAAGTGAAAACATCATCAAACTCAGACAACAAAGGAAGCACAGAATCAGGAGTAGTCATGGATTCTGTGTCATGTGCCCATAATAGTAACACCACATCAACATGTTTCATTTCAGCCTCGAAATCAGAATATTTAAGTATCAAAATAGGAGGTGAAAGTGGATAAGGTGAATGAGCAGTAGGATGTAAAATTATGTGAACAACTTTAAATAAAAAACTGCAGGTATTAAGACGGCCGTCATGTACAACACCCCTATCAAATTGTCAAGGTCTCCCTAGCAACAAATGACAAAATCCATAGGGACGACATCATACGAAATACTGTCTACATAAGTAGGACTAATAGAAAAAGTCACCAAGACTCTACGATTCACAGTCACATTATTGCCCTTTTGTATCCAAGCTAAAGTGTAAGGCTTAGGATACAGTTTAGAAGATAAAGAAAACTTACGAACTGCCTCTTCAGAGATCACGTTTTCACAGGCCCAGAGTCTATGATGAAACTGCAAACCTTCCCCAATATAGTACATGTGGACTGAAATATATTATTGCGCTTAGTAACCTGATCATCCTTAGTCGGAGATAAACATGCCCTACGAACCACCAAAAATTGCCCAACATCGCCATACACATGGGCTTCTTCGATGTCTACCATAGGACTATCATCATAGATTGGGGGAGCATCCAAATTATTTATATCACCCTCATCTATTAGAAATGCACGGGCAGCAACTTTAGGACAAGAAGCTTGTCGGTGCCCCTGCTCACCACATCCAAAACAACGAACAACCGGAGTACGAGCAGGAACGGCGTTTGCAGGCGGAGGTCGCAGAGCAGATGATGAAGCTCCAGCCATAGGGGTTGTACCAGAAGGTGGCTGTCGAAGGCTCGACGAAGGTTAACGACGAGCGAACTTCTTCTCAAGTGTAAGAGCTTGTTGATGAGCCTTACCAATATCACGAGGGGCAAACAACGTTAATATATCCTGGAAAGTGTAACACAAACAGGCAATATAGCGGATGACCAATTCATCTGGCGTCTCCCGAAGATCAATACATGAAATAAGAGTGTAAAATTCTTCAGAATATTCATCAATAGTGCGACTGCCTTGGCGTAAGCCCTGTAGCCACAAAAATAGAGTTCTGGAATAGTGAAGAGGCAGGAATCCATGCTCCATATGCTTGCGTAATTTATGCCAAGACCCAATTTTAGGTTTCACATGGCATTCGCGTGTCCGTTTCAACTGTTGCCACCAAGCTGACGCACGTCCACGAAATTGAGTAGCGACCAGTCCCACACACCTACGATCTGGGACCTTCTTATAATCCAATATCTCTTCAACCGTAGAAATCCAATCCAAAAAGTCAAATGGATCCATGGAACCCGCAAATTCTGGAATATCAACGTGAAGCCATAATTCCCAACGTGATGGATCAGGTCTATGGTGTCGTCGGGCATCGCGTTGGGCGAATGGATTTTGAATAGACAGCGTATCCTCATCATCGGAAACAATGTTGCGATGGATCGCACCCTAAGGCGGATGATCCTCGCGATCGGTAGGAACGGGTGGCGCACGACCCGTAGCATGCGGCGTTCATTGTGCCAAAGCCTCTAAAATTACCCCATGTTGAACTCGTAATTCATCCAGTGCATGTATTAGGGTATCAATTTGGTGTTGCATAGTAGTCAAGTCCGTCGCATGATCAAAAACAGGTTGACAACGAGGAGGCATGGCTACCAGAAAATACCCAACAACTGATACCAACTGACGTAGCGAAACCTTCAATTCAAGGGTGGACAATCATAGATAAAACTAGAGTTCGGTTTTCTGAGAATAAAACTAAGCAAAAAAAATATCCTCCTTCTCTGAAAGTGAGAAGTTATTTAAATATTACAAACGGCAAGACGGGCTCAAGCCCAAAACATAAAAGACCCAAACAAATATTCAATTAGTGTCCAACACAAATAAAATACAGAAATAAGCAAACAATAACAAATATCACACCTTCATCTTCATGTTGCGATCGATCTTCTCCAAATATGTCATCACAATCTCATCGCCATCACCCCATATTTCACTTATAGATGATATATTCTGCAGCTGAAGATGATAACAAAGACAAAGGTCAGGCGCAAACCGAATAGTTTAGGCAAGAGATCCTCTTATGACAGTGATGATACATAAAAAATTTCATGCTAAGGATAAAATCTCTTACGTAAGTTAGAACGCTCAAGAAATAATTCATGTGGACAAAGGCCATTGGCCACAGTTTGGAGTAAAAGCACAGGTCTTGTACAAATAACTATCATCACAGACAATGACCTCAATTGTCGTAAGTCATGACAATAACTGCTCAAATCATGGGGTTAATACCCTAATGAGAGGAGTTCTTGTCCCACTTGTCTAATGTTAATTGTGTACTATAAATAAAACCTTTTATAGTCATAATAAAAGATCTGAAATCTTTAAGTCCAACTTCTATACAGACAAAATTGGTAAATCTCGGTGTTCATACTTTTCTTTGCTTTCAGTAACATTAAAATTGTGATACTTCACATTAAATGTGTTGTCCTAGATAAAAGTCATATAGATATTCTAGAATCAAATATTTATATTTTTAATTAATTTTTTAAGTTAAATATATTTTAATAATGAATTGATTTTCTAATAATTTTATATTTATTAAATTATTTTGTATTCTCAAATTTTTATATTTTCTTGATTTATATTTTTACATATTTTTTGAAGATTTGAGTTAATTTTTTTAATATTATTAAAATTATATTTTGTTTTAATTGTTTTTAAAATAATTTTCATTAAAAAAAGAAATGAAAGAGTTCATTTTTATTTTAAATTTTGTGGAGAAAGATATTAATGAGAATAGAAAAATGTAGAATAATATTTTTTTTATGGAATAAGGATATGATAGAAATGAAATGGAGTATGTTTAGAAATATATAAAAAAAAAATTATTGGGATATATAGTAAATGAGATGTATTTAGAGCTTCTCCAGCAGGTCATTAAATTGGAGGTTTCCTCCAAATTTGATGCCCCAACAAAGCGCTATACTTCGGCGCTAATATAAAGTTTTGGTAGTTTAGAGGCACTAGGACGCCATATGTGGCGCTTATGTACAACACCAACCCTTGCTCCCCTTTATTCTTTTTAAATTATGTATTTTTTAATTAGTTATGTATATATTTATTTTATTTTAAAAGTAATTAATATATTATTTATATGTATGTATTTTTATATTTATTTTATTTTTATACATAAATTAATATTTTTTACAATAATATATGTAAAAATAAAATAATACAATTATAATTAAAAAGAATTATTACATTAATTAATAGAAACACCTACATAACGATATTGAAATATAGAATAATTGGTGTCTATTGTAATTTTATTTTTCATTGTAATTTAAATTTCAATTGTAATATTGTATTAAATTTTAAATGTAAATTTGCATGAAAATTTTATTCAATTTAACTATTATAACATAACAAAAAAATTCATTTAAAATAAATATAATGTAATATTATATAATAATGCTATAAAAATAGAACTGGCCGTTGGAAGTAAAGTGTTGTCACTATTATAGATTAGTGCTGAATTGATTTTAAAATAGAGGCACCTGCTGGAGTTGCCTTATAAAATTTTAGGCAAAGTATTATGTGAATGATACACACAGTAAATTTTATGGTGAACAACAATTTATTCTAAGTATTTTGAGATTTGATTATTTTAGAGATAAATGACATAAAATATTGTATATGAATTAACACGACAATGTATATGAACTAACACCACACTATATATGAATTAACACCACACGTAGTATGTCATAGTGAATGAACTAAAATCATATTGTATATGAACTAACACCATACTACATATGAACTAACACTACACTGCATATGAACTAATAATACACACCGAAATGTGTGTTACTGCGTGAAATAAAATATGTCGTTCACGAAATTATTACCGTGAGTATTACTCACATAATACCTACTCAAAATTTTAATATATAAATAGTGGTACTCAATAAAAAATATTAAAAATTAATATAAATAGTAATTTCTGACATCACCGGATTTGTTTGTCCCTTGATCAGGCGATGGGTATAAATGTCTTTTTGAACTACGCAAACGATCTATATATGAGAACTCGCGGTGTGCATCTTCTGGCGGGAAGATTAGTTAGGGTTCAACGAGATTTTACGATAATCTTCATAAGTTACGAAAGTTTAAAACATGTCGGTCAGCGAGGAGTTTCAAGCCAGTGAGTATAATCCCTCTCTTGAGAATTTAATTTGTGTTTGGTCGATTGCTATGTGTATTTTCCGAAACCCTAGTTTGTTTCTGTGACAAATTGTTGTTGAAATTCTCGTGATATTGTCAAAATTGATTAAAATTGTAGTGAATTATGGCATGCAGTAGGGAATAGGAAGAACCTTCTCTTTAGATTTTTTTTTTTTTCATTTCTTTTGGTTAAAAAAAGTGCTAGGGTACTTTTTTTTTCCTTTTGAGGGAAATTTGGGTTTTATTTGTTGTTTGGAATTACCTACTTTATTGGTATATTGCTCAAAATAAAATCATAAAATTTGTCATAAATTACAGCGAATGACGTGTTTGCCTTTGTATGGGATAGTTGCTAATGTTCCTTCGAATTCTTGTTTATGATAGATATTGAAGCCTTACCAAATATATTGCAAAGGAAATATGGCCTGTTACGGGATCTGGACAAAAGTTTACAAGGTAAGTGAGGTGACAAAAAGAAGTGGAGTTTTTGGTCCTTTGTGCTCCTTGAAGTTCCTCTTTGTCGGAAAAGTATAAGGGTATGTTTGGTTCAGGGGACTAAATAGTCAATCCCCAAAACACAGGACTATTTCGGCCAAATCATGCATGTTTTGGCCGGAATAGTCCTGTGTTTGGGGGATTGACTATTTAGTCCCCTAAACCAAACATACCCTAAGTGGAGTTTTAAGTCTGTGTTAAGTGGTCTGAGAAGCTCTCAAAGAGACTCCTCCGTTTTAAGTTAACTTTCTATGATATTGATAGCTTTTATATTCATCATAAACTCTGTCTACTGCATCTTAAAACTCCTGTATCAGCTAAGCTTATTCAACCTGCATCTTAAAATTCCTGTATCAACTAAGCTTATTCAACCTGCTTGGCAAAAAAAAAAGAAAAAAAAAAGAAAGCCATGATCATATTGGCGGAGATGTATTAGTAAAACTATTTTGGCCAAGGATAAAGTGGATTACTACCTCTGTCCCATTAAAGTTTTTATACTTTCCTTTTTAGTTTATCCCACAAAAGTTTGCATTAGTCCCAAAATGGAAATATTCATTTAAATCTCCACCCTCAAACTTTCTACCTCACAATCTCCATCCTACACTTTCTACTCATTGAACTTTTTTTTAAAAACTGTGCCCCCAAAAGTACCGCAAACTTTTGGGGGACGGAGGTAGTATTTATTATCCGTATCTTTGGATTTAAAATTTTGTGGTTGGTCTTGAAAAAATCTTCTTGTAAAATGTTTTCATCTCCTTAACGTATCACTTCATGAACAGTTTACATCAAGAACGCCATGCATTCTTGTTTTAACATTATCATGCCCTTTTACTTTGATGAACAGAAATCCAGAGGCAAAATGAACAGCGTTGTGAGCAAGAAATAGATGATATGAAGCGTAGTATTAAATCTGGCAGCATCACCCCGAATTCGTCTCTTCTCAAATTCTCAGATGATGCTCTAGATGAGCAAAAACATGCCCTCAGGATTGCTGATGAGAAAGTTACCTTGGCTACTCAAGCTTATGATTTGGTAAACATGGAAGTCTCCCTAACTTTTGTTGTGATTGAATGTAATCTTGTGCCTTGTCCTTGCGTATTTTATCTCTTTCTCTTGTTCTTGTAAGATTTATCACTAAATTTTTTGGATATGTTGTTGGTTATATGTCTAATGTTGCTATTGTGTTCTTAGAAGTGGAGATATGCAGGAAAATGCGAGGGGTAGAAAATTTCTAGTTTTAGTTATAGATTGTGCCTTGCTTTTGTTTAAAGCAATCTGTGTATACTAAGAGATAATGCTAAACAGTGTGAATATAAATTGAATTTGAGAAGAGGAATGGGTAGAAAATATATAGTAAAAGCTACTTTTTGTTGCCTGTTGCACTGAGGAGATTCATGTGTTGACTGAGACACAAGGCATCTTACTTCCCATCTTGTGATTTTGTCCATAAGTAAATAAGATTGTACCTCATTCTTCATTAATCATTAAAATTAAATCTTTGTTGCTAATCCCAATCATTTTTAGTGGTGGAAGCAAAACTCTTTGGGGATGTGTAATCAAAACTATGGTATAAAGAAAATATGTTATGCAGGTAGGTAAATTCTTAGGAGTCCATGGAAATTCACTTTAAGGGTCTATCCAGTTTTCCTTCAATAATTGGAGGTGTCAGTCAGAGGGGGTAGCAAGGTGATGTTTTGGGAGGATTGCTTTGTGGGTTGCTCATTTCCTCATCCCAATGCTTCTTTTGTTCAGTGTTCTAATTCAAATGGTACTCCCTTATCATGAAATTTTCGTTTCAGCATATTTAAGCGATTCTGAAATGATTGAACTGTTTTGTTCCTATTGGGTCACAGCATGTGGGTTTGGTAGGATGCTGAGTGAAGATATTAGGATGTGTGTACGGGATTCCTCGGTTTTTTTTTCTCATGCATAACCTTCTGAGTCTTATTTGGAGATTTGAAAATGAATAGATTTAAGAATTCATGGATTTCAAATGACATGGTTTTGCTAAGTAAACATTCTCCCAATTTGAACTAGAGCCAAAGTTAATTTTTTGAAATTCATCAATTTGAAAAATTTACCCTTACAAGTGGAGTGGATTTAGGTTGTGAATTTAAATAGAAACTTAGGTTATTTGAATGAGCCTTAAAGATTTAATTGCAGTATTGGCTGGTTGTTTTGGGGCGGACAACAAATTCATGCGTCTTCTTTTCCTAGTCTCTGTGTTTTGTGCAAGTCCAGTTTAGAGACAGTTCTTGGGGTCCAAAGTCTTACTTGAACTTGGTCTCAGTGGGTGTGTCCTAGATCATGTTCAGATCTCTTTGCTTTCGGTCTTGAATGATTTTTAGGATATATGTCAAGATGTTATGGAAAGTCATTCTCCTCATTTATGCTTAGTCTATTTGGTTGCAAAAGAACACAAGGATCTTTGGAAATACAAACAAGTCTCTTTTGGAGCATAAGATTAAATTTTTAGTGATTAAGATCTGAGGCATGTTTTCTTTTCTAACTAGTGTAGGGACTGGATAGTATTTGTATGGTCATTTTGTCCGGAATGACTTGTCGTCTCTAACGTTTAATATTTTATTATTAGTTCTTGATAATATGTTTTTTGTTCTCATCAAATATATATATATATATACACACACACACACACACACACACACACATGCATATATATAGAGTTTTTTAATAATAAAGAACCCCCTAGTAGGTTTCATATGGAGCCGAGTAAACTGATTTGGCAATCAACATCAACAAACTTATAACAAATAAGATGAATTAATTTATTGTCACTTCTCCCACAATCGTGCTGTTGGACCTCCCTCACCCTGAAATCTGCCATTTATTATTCTTCCTCAAACCACATGTTTTAATGGATCCGACGGGTGCTATGTGTTTGCTGATTCATTTTTCATCTTCAAAGCGATTAATGAATCGTCCTTGTAAAACTGAAAACTGCATATAGTTGTGAAAATATTGCTTCACCAAAATTCAGAATAAGCAAAATTTATTAATTAATTAATTTTCTTTTTACGGAAACTGAAACTTGATTTTCTTTAAACATAATGAAAATCATACTTAAATTAAATTCAATAATATTTACAAAACTGAGATTGAATTTTCACCCGAGAAATTTTAGCCCTGTTGGTCTTTCATACAAAACCATGTCTAGAATATGTGGGATTCTTCTTTTTCTGAAAGTAGTTTGAAAAATAAGAAATACAAAATATAAGAATGTGAACTTCTGCAACAGTTGTACTCTGGATTTTGGAGAATCTGAAACATAAAAATTCTTATCTCTATTTTTGTTGATATGGATATGAGAGTTTGTGATTGGAAAGAAACATACTTGGTTTGGCAAGACATTTTTTTTGAAGATCCATTAATGGCATTGAAGACTTAAATAAGGCACAAGGTAGATTAATGGCGATTTCCAGAGGGAGGAGAGCTCGGGGATGAAGGAAAATATGTTATATATTTTATAAAATTATTAAAGTTGTTGATGTGGATTGCCACATATGTGTATTTGGCTCCTTAAGGAACTCACTGTTCATTATTCCATATTTACATTCATACATACATACATACATGTACGTGTGATTTTAACGGACTAGTTCTGTAAAAAAGAACTTTGATATAGTTGTTAAAGGATTTGCATTAAAACCAGCAATTTTCCTTCCTCTTCTGTGGAAACCCAAGTAACATGTGAGTTTAGCTTGGGATGGTAAATTTCCCCAACTTATCTATTCAAAAACTACTCTGGCAGAGTGAGCTCATGATTTCTTTGTAAACCATGTAATAGGTTGACACTCACATTCAACAGCTCGATCAGTATTTGAAGAAATTTGATGAAGTTCTTAAGCGAGGTGTTTATCCAGTGACTTTGATATCTCCTCCTTATGAAATTTGTCATTGTGTTTGTGTAGAATTGATATCTATTTTGTTTCTCACAGTTTATGTAATTGTCATATGAATAGCGGAAAGAGAGAGCATGGCTGCAGCTGGGTCACCTCCAACTCATGATAACTCTGTGAAAGCTGGAAGGTCCGGTGAAGCTAGTAACAGAGGCCGTAAAAAGTAATTCCTTATTCTGAACCCACTCTAGAATCAATTATTTACTGTGAAATTAAAGTTTTGAGACTTAATGAACAATCTGTTGCAATGTGGTGACATTTTAACACGAATAGTTCACCCCCTAAGCCTGCCCAGTAGAACAAGAGAAAATCCATGTAATAATCCTTGGTTGCTTTGTTTGTGGGGCTATATTGTGATATGTGGCCTATATTACTAGTTAAAATAATGGAAATAATATAATTATCTGGGATTGCCTAGCTGGAAAAAAATGTGTGAATATGCAGTTTAGTTCCACCTCGACTTGTCTGATAAAAGAATGGTGGAGAAAATGGCTTCGTAATAATGTTTAGATTTCTCATGTGTGAATTTTAGTCTTTCAATTGTTATCGTATTTGATTATTTTCCATATCTTGGTTGAAAAGCTTTCTTATAATCGTTAGTTCATAATATCCTCAAGGTTAATCAGAATATAATTCAGTATATCTTCTCCACAGGACACGCCTTGCAACAGCAGCGGCCTCTGCTTCGACAACTGCAGCAGCAGCAAGCTCTAGTATTGAATTAGAACTGCCAGTCGATCCCAATGAACCAACTTATTGTTTCTGCAACCAAGTGAGTTATGGGGAAATGGTTGCGTGCGATAACCCTGATGTAAGTAAACAACTCCTAGCGACTTTTTATTTTGTTGGCGAGAAAAAAACATTTTTGGGTCCATGTGCTTCCAAATTTATTCTATTGGTGCCAGTGTTTTCATTTGTAGTTTCAACTTTTTTGGATTGGGTTTGGTTCAAATTCATCATCAGAATGATAATAAGAATAATTGAATAGTGAATTACAATGAGAATAGTGATTACGTTGTTAGTTTTGTGCTCTAATTTCGGAATGAATGAGACGAAAAATAATTATTAGTTGAGGAATAGTGGTATGATTGAGAAGTGATTATAGGAGGGCAGATAGTTAGTTAAAATGAGATAATAATTAACTTATTTTGAGTCTCATTATCCTTTAGGACCTTTATAAAGTATTTTGAGGGTGAATTATTTTTATTCTTGTTAACCTCTGCAATTGCTCCATGCTCATTCTCGTTATCAAACACATTAGAAAATCTTTAACGAAGCGCCCCTTAGTTCTTTTGTTTGTGAAAATTGATTCCGTGTACTTTTATGTATTAAATATGTGGTCCATGTACCTGGTTGATTATATAAGGGCCATATTATGCAAATGAATTTACGAGGACCTGATTCAAACATAAGTGGAAAATATAGGATTAAGACGGGTTTTGGTTGGAAATTCTTCAATCAAAATGGAAATGAGAATAAATATATGATAGTTTAGTGGTTAAAGAAATGGTACACAATATTATTTTTTCTCCTGAATAAAATAATTATTACTCTCATTTAATCACCCTTCTTTCTTATAATCATCCTTCGCAATCATTTTCTCATGCTACGACCAACAACTTTTTTTTTTTTTGTCCATTTTTTTCTAAAACTAGAGCACAAAATTAGTTATATAATCATCATGAAAACAAACATTCATTCAACATATATAAAGACAAAGATCATTCCCGTTGAAGGTATATAGTCCTAAATACATAATTTTTAAATACACCAAAATTCAATTTACCCCCACCCTGCATATATTTAAGCATGAGGTTATTTAGAAACTTTGGGGATCAAAAAGGTGCACCCTTGCATATCCCTTGATATTAAGCCTTGGTTTCTTGAGCTTAGGGGTATAATCAAGTCGAATTGAGCAGTGTCAAATTCGAACTCAATTCGATTTAAAAAATGAAAGCTTGAAACTCGGCTTGATTTAATAACTTACATAATTTTAATTAGAGATTTTTATTTTATTTATGATGGAGTATCTTTGTAAATAATTCTTGTATTATGGGCAAAACAGTAGAGTTACGTGAGCTTGATTAGACTCGATTAGGCGTATAGAACTATGACTCAAGCTTGGCTCAATTAAATTCAAGCCATTTTAAAGCTTTTTGCGATCCGAACACGAGAGCCAGTTCGACTCACTTTCACCCCTACTTGAACTGATCCTTTTGATTGGATTTTTTTTTTTTTGCAGTGCAAGATAGAATGGTTCCATTATGGCTGTGTTGGCCTTAAAGAACAGCCGAAAGGCAAATGGTATTGTTCAGAATGTGCGGGAAAGCAGAGGCGGAGGAAAGCGAGATGACCACCAACTCTCTACTCTACAGTTTCTAGTATTGCTTTGTATGTTTTTGCTGCATCCCTCAACTTTTACTTGGTGTAAATCAAAGTATCAACACTTCTCTTGGGGAAATTCATGCCTAAGTTTTCATTTACTGAATTCATAATAATGAGAAGATGGCATCTGTGGTCTACCTTCAAAACAGAGGTGCAGAAGAGAGCACAAGCCACCCAGTGTGTTGTACTACATCCGTCCTTTATTAAACTCCCCATTTTACCAAAATGGGCATTTCAATGTAAGTTACATATTTTCATGTATATATTTGTCAAAGTGTCCCATTTCTCTATATCTTTCCCTCTCTCCATTTTTCTCTTTTAAATTTTGGAGCGATTGGAAATAAAATCATTGTGATGAGGATTGAAGAGTATGCGAATGATGATCATAATATTGAAAAAATGAAAAAGTCCTAGGCTTGTCTGTGTCATGTGTCTCGTGCAATTTAAGTGTATTTTAAATACTTACTCTTAAATTCACATGAACCTGAATTTATATGAATTTAATTTTGTCAAATATCACTGTTATATGTAAACATTCTCACTGTTAGGGATGTAAATGAATTGAGTCGAACCGAATACTATTAAGCTCGAGTTTGCAAAGTAAATTTTTAATAATATTATTTAACTTTTAAGATTCTAAAATATAACACTATATCATCATAACCACTACGGTCAATTAACTTCAACACCAATTCAAGCATTGATAAAAAGTTTCTTTTAAATAAATTAACTTCAACATCAGTTCAAGCATTTATAAAATGTTACTTTTAAATAAAAAGCATCTACAGATGTTGTCTTTAAGTTCTCTTTCAAAATATCGCCTTGCTCAGGCTGGAATCTTATACTCTGCAAGTATCAAAGGAATCCGGCTTGAACCACAAATCAACCCCATTATTAGTTGTACATCCTGACTAGTAACATTCATCTGTTCCCCATCAAGGAAAAATGTATCAGATGGCTGATCAAACATATACACATAATTTTCTGAATGACCTCCTGATTCTTATGCCATATAAATCTATAGACCTCATAATTGGCATCGAACAACAGCCAAAAGGGAGCTTTCTTAATTTCCTTTATATGAATTTCCTTGAATTTCAAGCTCTGGATTTCTCTTTTTGTTGCCACCAACGTATTTCTAAAATAGTTCACACCAACCTCCAACGTCTCATTCCCAGTATAAAGTTTAAGATCAACAAAAGTCACTCTTAGAGATATCAGAATCACCATTTTTACACCATGACCATTTCTAGTACAAAGGATAAGAGAGGAAAAAGATGAAATTTCTTACTGAAATAACTTTTGAGGTCACTCGTTATCGCTGGAATCAGTAGTTGATGCACACAACATGTCATCCAATGTCCCACACTCAGATCACCTCTGGCAGGTGATTAAAGTGGGGGTTTCCTCCAAAATTGACTCCTAGCAATGCGCTATAGTACTGCACCAATATAGAGTTGGAATTGTTTGGAGTTGCATAGGCGCCATTTGTGGCTGTACAGTTCTAGCGCCAACCCTCCTCCCTTTTTATTTTATTAAATTATATGTATTTCAATTAGTTATGTATATATGTATTTTATTTTAAAAGCAATTAAATATTAATATATTACTCCCTCCGTTCCAGAAGACATTGCGATGTCTTTTTTGGCACGCAGTTTAAGAAAAATATATAATAAGTACATTTTATGAATATTACATGTGTATTGTGAGAGTGAAGTTTAATAAATAATTTCCATTTTTAGGCATGCAAATTTTTTGTGGGACAGACCAAAATAAAAATGGAAGAATTTCATATTATGACCCAAATTTTAAGGTAAGTCTCAATTTAAGACTTTAATTTTGAAGTGTCTGAAATTAAGATCTAATTGTATTATCTTTGTCTCAATTCAAGGCCCGATCCATTTATTTTTATTTTTTTAAATCTTCACTAACATAATAATCTTTTTGTATTTAATTAATTTTTTTAAGTATAATATATCAAACATAATTTTTTTTGTATTTAATTAATTTTTTAGGTATAATATATCAAACTAAAAATAAATAAATAAAATTTTATGCAAGTATTAAACATGCTTTAAAATTTATTTTTTCTTGTTGAGCGGTGAATTGAAAAAAATTAATTACTTCAAATATAAATATTAAATAAAACTATATATTTTTATTTTATATTTTAAATCTTAATTCGAAATAAAATATTGTTATGCTTTGAGTTTTTTTATAAAAAAATTAAATTAAAATAAAGATAAATAGATCAGACCTTGAATTGAGACAAAAATAATAAAATTAGATCTTAAATTGAGAAAAAATTAAAATGTAAATCTTAATTTGAGACACTTTAAAATTAAAATCTTAAATTGAGACTTACCTTAAAATTTGGGCCCTAATATAAAATTCTTAAAATAAAATAATTCACATAAAAATCAAATAATACAATCATAATTAAAGAAGAACTATTACATATGTTGATGCAAGTACCTATATAATGATTACATTTAAAGTGATACAATTACTGAAAATAGTAGACATTAATATTTGATGTCTATTGTAATTTAATTTAGTTGTAATATTATATTAATTTTTTAATTTAAAATTGCATGAATATTTTACTCAATTTAAATTATTATAGTATAACAACAAAATTCATTTAAAATAAATATAATATAATATTGTATTATAATACTAAAAAAAAAAGAACTAACTGCTGGGAGTGAGTCCTTGTCTCTAGAGTAGTGTATCATAAGTTGTATGATCTTTTAAACAAAATCCACAAAACTTCAAAACAACAACACAATTATAAACATGAAGTTTACATTAAAAAATAAATAAATAAATACCTTCAGTATAGGTACCCTGTATTCTTTGATTTCTTCGTCGTCCTGCTCTTGGTCTTCCACGTGTAGCCTTACTTTGTGAATCTTTAAATGAAATAAATCAAAAAATATCCTTATTGTAGAATAAGTACATGGCATGGCACTCTCAGAGATTATTTAACTTTTCTTTACAAGAAATTATTTGAGTCTTTAGTAGAAAATTGATTTTAAAGTACCATCCTTTTACCTATCAATAAAATTGGGGTCTTGTTGAAGTCCAAACAATATATTAGTTGTTCAATAATACTCCCGTCCCATAATTATTTTCACACTTTTTTTTTTCGTCCGTCCCACAATTATTTTCACCCTATAAATTAAAATTATTACTTTAACTTTATCCTCACAATATTCACATATTTACACAAAATGTCATTACTTTTATATTCAATCTAACTAATCTTATTATTTTAATAATATAATTTTATATATCATTCCACTTTTTTTTAAAACTATATCATCCCAAAAGTGAAAATACCTTTGGAACAGAGAGGAGTAGCAGGTAATAGCACATTAATATTGGGGTAAAGGCACAACCTTTTGCACGACATCTTCTATTTGACATTCGTGTATTGGTTGATGTTGAAGCTGAAAAAAATGAGAAAACCAAAATTACAAAGAGCATCAATTTATATTAATTATCCTTTAATAACGGAAACAAAATAAAAGCAGTGCTATTGTGAACACAATGAAAAGAAGGAGGGTTACTAAGATATTGGTTTAAAAAATCACTATATTTATAAATTGATTCAAAAAATTTACACGGTAATATATATATATATTTATTTTTTGCACGGAAGCGTTTGTTTTATTTGCACGAGATCAATATGTAATTTTTGTCAATTTATTGAACTATTTTGTACTTTAAAAAAGAAAAAACACATGCATGATCTTTTTTATCCACATGTTCAGGGCCTTCACTATCTTCATTTTCGTAACTCATACCTCTACACTTTCTCCTAGCCATTATTATGATTTTATTCTGCACAAAGATAACTTATGGATCAAAAATATATCAAAACCCACGAAATTCTGGAATTATGCATAATTTGAAACTGAAAAAACCTAATTATCAAACCTAGCAGGGAAATAACCCCAGTTTATGAGTGCACTAATTTTAAGAAAAATAAAATGATGTATAAAATTATATTATTAAATTAATAAAGTTAGTTGGATTGAGTGTAAAAGTAGTGACATTTTGTATAAATATGCGAATAGTATGAAGATAAAGTTAAATTAGTAGTTTCTATTTATAGGATGTGAAAACAATTGTGGGATATATATACAGAAAAGAAAGTGTGCAAATAATTATGGGATGGAGGGAGTAAAACTTTTTAGTGATCTATATTGCTTATAGTCAAAATACTGATTAAAAAAATGCTAGATTTTTCTTAGAGACCAACAGAAATAAAATCTTGAAAAAGGTCGTTCTTTGCCGGAAAATGATTAAGTCTATGTTTTGAAACACTTAAAACATTTTCTAGATTAATTTTTTTTAAAGCTCTCTCTCACAGTTTTTTAAAAAAAGCTATTCTGAAAACTATTTTATAGAGTTTCAAAACATGCACTAAATAATAGCTGGATTTTTCTCGGGTTGAGTTTTTCGTGGAACTGTTCCTAGGAGAGAAAGTGGTCTCAAAAACTTGTGGAAATTTTTTTAAATGTGACTTGACCAAAATGTAGACAGCTATGCGAAAAGTAAAAATCATTTCAAACTGTAATTTTGCCATTTCAAATGATTCTATGCTTAGACACGTTAATGGACGAAGATTTGGGGCATTTGTCCTAATTGTAACTCTTGAAAGTTTAAGTCCTATTTTGTGTTTCCACTCTTACAAAAAGGAACCCCCCCTTCTTTAATATACACAATATTTTGAAATTTTGAAATATATATCTGATATTTTCTAGCAATAATTAAATCATACCACCGCTAAAAATGCCACATGCATGCCCACATGTGACATTGATGCCAGCAAGTAAAATTGTTTTTTTTTTAAATGAAAATAACGTCTTTAAAAAATACTTTTATGTTATGTTTTTAAAGTTAAAAATGTATTTTATATTTATTATTTTTAATAACTTAAATTATTGATACTTGCATGGACTTTAATGTGACATATTCGGATGTTTTATCATTTAATTATTGCTGAAAAATTATGAGAAGTATTGAATTACAAAATATAAAAAATGTACTTTTTAGGTGTACTAAATTTCAAAGAAAAATAACATGTTGTATATTAATGTATTAATAACGTTTCATGTGCATCTGGTGCACGGTACACTCATTCAATAGTTGAAGTTGTTTGTATTGAAAACTTAAATCTAATTACAGTAAAAAGTTAAGTTTAATTATACTGAAAATTTTATATTAAAAATTAATAATAGTGTAAACTTTTTAGTGTAATCAACCTATGCTTTTCAATATAATCAAAGTAGTTAAATTTTCAGTATAGACAATTTCAATTGTTGTGCAGGTACAACATGCATCAATTGTATATTAGACATTTGCTAATCTATATATAAACACAAAGTGACTTCCTTCATAAGTTCCCCTCAAAATACATAAAATAATAAATATTAATATTGTACTCCAACTATTATCATGTAACATATTACTCCACTATATATATGCCAACACTTCAATTTCTACTTTTTAATTTAATTACATATATTCTATTTTTCTCTATAATATATCTTAACTACGTGTCAAATTAAAGATTTGTGTATTTATGTAATAGGAAACACTTGAAACTGTAAACTCTTATTATCTCAACTTAGGCTTAGTCTTGTATGTACCAGTTACACCGTGCAACTCAAGTTCATTTTTAAAAAGTTACACATATTATTACTGGAAAGTGTATCTTTAATAGTATAACTTTTCAGTAATAAATAGTGTAACTGTTTAAAAATACACTTGAGTTGCACAGTGTAACTGGTGCACAAGAGACTTACTCCTCAACTTAAATTGCTGCAATTCTTCTATTATTCAAATTTCATGTCGCGTCAC
Organism: Prunella vulgaris; assembly: GCA_026898435.1. Classification (NCBI taxonomy): domain Eukaryota; kingdom Viridiplantae; phylum Streptophyta; class Magnoliopsida; order Lamiales; family Lamiaceae; genus Prunella; species Prunella vulgaris. Next base: position 131,314 of record JAPKLY010000553.1, read on the forward strand.
TAGTCAGTTGTAGCACTATCGACTGACAAGCTATCCTTCGTTGCCACATCACCAGTCGGTCTAACCTATACTGACTGATTTTATTTTGATAACACATCACATTTTCTCCCTATATACGCTATCTATTTTCAAAACATCATTATTTAAATAAATTTACCTACATCCAAATGTATGTTATTCAAAGAACTATTATGTAAACTATTGAATTAAAAAATAAAGTACTTTTTTAATATTTTTCTTATGATTTCAAAGAAAAATATTGACAATAAAAATTAATTTATATTTTGGGCAGAAACTTTTTTATTAGATAAATATATAATTATATATAGATAAATAAACATATATCTAATAAATAATAATATAATTTATATAATATTAAAAATTAAAAAAATATAATGTCGGTGCAATTGTTTGAACCTTGTAGTTTTAAAATTTTACGAAAAAAAAAAGTAAAAAAAATCTTGGGCTCAATCTAGCCTAAGATTTTGTTATTATATAAGTATAGATTAATCATTTTTTTCTTTTTTAATTCACATTCATATTTCATATAAAATAAAATTCAAATCTAAAATATGAATTTTATTATTTTAAAATATTTATTTATTAATTTTGATATATGGTTGAATATTTTAATTTAAGAAAAAAATTTATTAGTATTTTAAATATTAATACTACCTCCGTCCAAACTCTTTCTTCCCATTTTTATTATATCCTCCTCACAGAAAATAATAAAAGGGAAAAAAGTTCCGGGATGAAGTATTATTTATTAGATAAAATATTATATAAATGACACACACAGTAAATTTTATAGTAATATTTTAAATATTTTGTGATATGATTGTTATAGACATAAATAACATAATATATTGTATATAAACAATCGCCACAATATATTAAAATATGAGTAAATTTTTTCTACTTAACTTTTACACAATATATTAAAATATGGTAAATTTTTTGTATGACCATCTCATAATATATCCAATTACTTAAAAAAAATATTTATTAGGAAGAATTTCATATTAGGGTCCAAATTTTAAGGTAAGTCTCAATTTAAAATTTTAATTTTGAAGTGTCTCAAATTAAGATCTACATTTTGATTTTTCCGATCCATTTATCTTTATTTCAATTTAATTTTTTATAAAAAAAACTCAATGCATAATAATATTTTATTTTAATTAAGATTTAAAATATAAAATAAAAAAATATAATTTTATTTAATATTCATATTTGACGTAATTAATTTTTTCAATTCATCGTTCAACAAGAAAAAATAAATTTTAAAGCATGTTTGCATAAAATTTTATTTATTTATTTTTAGCTTGATATATTATACCTAAACAATTAATTAAATACAAAAAATTATTATGTTAGTAAAAGCTTTAATAAAATAAAGATAAATGGATCGGACCTTGAATTGAGACAAATATAATAAAGTTAGAATTTAAATTGAAAAAAATCAAATGTGATCTTAATTTGAAATATTTCAAAATTAAAATTTAGACATACCTTAAAATTTGGTCCCTAATATAAAATTCTTCCTTTTTGCTGTTTATTAAAAGTTTGACTTAGTCTTGTATGCACCAGTTACACCGTGCAACTCAGGTTTATTTTTAAAAAATTACACATAATATTATTAAAAAATTATACATATTATTATTGAAAAATATATATTTAATAGTTTAACTTTTCAGTAACAATTTGTATAACTTTTCAATAATAAATAGTATAATTATTTAAAAATACACTTGAGTTGCACAGTGTAGCTGGTGCACTATAGACTTGTTCTAAAAGTTTTACATCCAAAAATATTAATATCGAAAGACACCCTAAAATCATCGAATTTGGAAAATTACATTGAGATGGAGGAAGTGTCTGTTATGTCTTAAGGTGTTAATGTGGGTAAATCCAAATTAAATTAAGGAGCCTCAAACATGAATTGATAATAATTACTGAGGATGACAATTCCATCCTCGGACCAATTACAAAACCTAATCCCGCAGTTAAAACTCACATCCATATCATAGTTTCTCCTCAAAATCACATAAATTATTTTTTTTCCTTGCCAGCCAACAAATGTACTTTTCCTAATACATGAGTGTTGTTCCCTAGTAATCCATGCCGCCCATACCACCCATACCGCCACCTCCCATTGCCGGTGCTGCATTTTCTTCCTTTGGTTGTTCAACCACGATCGCTTCTGTAGTCGTCATCAACGACGACACACTGCAAATAAAAAAAATTGTACGCATGAATACACTTTACGTCTATACACACATTCCACAGAGAGCTCGAGACAGTCAGCTTACCTAGCTGCATCTGTCAGAGCAGTTCTGATAACCTTCAATGGATCGATAATTCCAGCCTTAATCATATCAACATAGTCACCTGTTTGCAAGAAAAAAAACACTCATCCCATGCTTAAAGATTAGATTTTATTTCAAATTTATTATCATTTTTAGTTATATTTCTCTATATTTTTCTTATTCATCCCTCATATGTATACCCCCCCTGAAGAAACTCGGTTCTCAAAAGAAATTATCAGGAGGAGCAGAGGAGAGAGAAAGGTGGAGAAGAATAGATATATTGAGGGTATATATAATTCAAGATGTATGTTATTTATATTTATACAAAATTCTCTAATAGAACAATTAATATGAAACAGAAACAGACCTTTAGCTGCATCATATCCAAGATCAGGATTTTCTGATTCCAACAACTTGCCAACAACAACAGCACCTTCTACACCGGCATTTGATGCAATTGTGTAAACTGGTGTCTGCATTTAGATTTAAATGGTAATATCAACATTAGTGTTAGTGAAGTAGTATAAAAGATCATAGTTTATTTGTTAAATAATATATATATATATATATATATATACATATATCATACCTTCAGTGCATTTTGAATAATTTGAACACCAATCTTCTGATCAAAGTTGGCTGTTGACAACTTCTCCAACTCCTTCGATGCATACAAGAGAGCAACACCTCCACCTGTATAATTGAAGAACTGTTTTTAGAATCATTGTGTGTTATTATGTACACCAGGTTGATACCGAGATGTGAATATGGCATACCTGGTACAATTCCTTCTTCAACAGCTGCTTTTGTGGCATTTAAAGCATCGGTAACCCGATCTTTCTTCTCACCAACTTCGGCTTCACTAGCTCCTCCAATCTGAAAAAATATGGCTCAAAGTTAACCACACACTTAGGATTTTGTGGCATTAAAACACACAAAATGTATTTGCTCATTTGAGGTAACACATAGAGCAGCAAACGCACCTTCAGAACAGCCACACCACCAGAAAGCTTAGCCAGCCTTTCTTGCAACTTCTCCTTGTCATAATCAGAAGAGCTCAATTCAATTCCTGACCGAATCTGTATAATTAATAGAAATAACCGTGAGATAGAAAATTAAGTCAAATAATTGACACAATAACATTGGCAACTATGCACTCATAGGATAGGTATAATATGTTATTTGACTGAAAGCACACTAACCTGCTCACATCTTTCTTCAATGGTTCTCTTCTCACCAGCACCATCAAGTATAACAGTGTCATCTTTGGATATCGTGACCTAGAAAAGGATAAAAATATAATCAGACCAAGTATAGCAAACTCACTTCCAAAGGACCTCGGATCAAGGGAAAATAAGCTATACTTAACTTCATGGGTTGATTTAATACTTAATGAATTGTAAAATCTCTAGTGGATTTAAAAAATCCTAATAAATAGCAGTTGTGTGTAAGTTTAAATAGGGTAGGATTTACGTTTATGTAAAATTGATGTGGAAGAGTGTGTGATGTGATATTATTATATCATTACTGTTGTTGATTGTAACTGTAAAATTGGATTGTGAAATGAATTGTGTGTTCTATTCAAAATTATAAATGCAAGGAAAGTAAAAAAAATCCAAGAGCTGAATAAAAAAGTCATATTTATATTAACGGGTAATTGGGGACGGTGGGATGGAGAAAAAATGATGTGTAAGGCTTATATGTATTTGTAGAGTAAGATTTATTAGGTTATAAAAAACATATTCTAAATCCCAAAGTAGAACTGGGTTTCAATTTTAAAATCTCAAATCGGTTTTGTTTTCCCAGATCAAACATGCCCTGCATGTCAAAGTTCCGAGAGAAGATCAAAAATCAAGTGCAAGTAGATCAAACCTTCTTGCAAGATCCCAACATATCCAACTCCACATCATCCAGGTTCATCCCAAGTTCCTCAGTGATGACCTACAGAAGAGAATATGAATAAGAATGTTAACATAAAAAAAATATGCAATAGCAATAATATTTAAAATTTGAGTAATGGACAAACCTGTCCCCCTGTTAAAACAGCAAGATCCTGCAAATTTGATTTCCGGTTTTCACCAAATCCAGGAGCTTTTACAGCACACACCTGGGAAGGTTGTGATTTAAGTATGAAGAGCTCTTAACAGAATAAGACTTCAACAATGAAGGAGATGGGTAAAGAAGTAATTACCTTTATTCCAGCTCGTAGCTTGTTCAGGATTAGAGTAGCAAGTGCATCACTCTCCACATCCTCAGCAACTATTAGGAGAGGCCTTTGCCTCTGAGCATACATGATAGAATAGAACCATCAATCAACAAGAACATGGGCCTAAATCTAGTAAAAAGTTCAGCTGCTCAAATATTTACCTTTAAAGCCAATTCCAGGACTTTAACAATAGCATTTATGCTTGAGATCTTCTTCTCATGAATCAAGATCAAAGGTTCGTCCAATTCCTATTCATAGACAAAATCTTTGGTAAGATATTATAATTACAAGAAGAGGAGAAAGGTACTTCAATCGTGAAAACACTATTAATAGTATCAACTAATATACTTACACATTTCTGGTTTTTCTGGTTTGTGATGAAGTATGGAGAAATGTAACCCCTGTCCAGCTTCATCCCCTCAACTACTTCCAATTCATTGTACAACGTCTTCCCATCCTATAAATCAAATAAGCACCAAAATTATGCATTCAGTAAACTAGAACACATTATATAGCCACAAAAAGTCAAATAAATAACGACACGAGGTATGCAAATGGGTTCTAAAGTAAGAACATTTATACAGCTCAGTCGTAACAAATAAGAACATCACAACAGAATTGCCTCAAACGTCATACATTGTAATAAATATTCTCCTATATAGCATCTTCCCACCAATCTGACTCTTTCCTTTTGGTAACATGACTAATAAGCCATCAAATGGCAAAAGGGTTTTTACCATATTAACAAGGTAAATTTTAACAGATCGACAGAAAGTGACATTTAAAAGTTGTGGTGCAGGCGTCTTGTTGCTTCTCCTATTTGCATAGGAGAAGAAGATAGGCTTTACAAAGGATGAGTGATTTGATTTGGCTTCAGAGGAGCATTGGAGACTTGCTTGATGCCAGATCATTCAACTTGGTCTTCAACCTTCAGATGGAGTTTTCCACTAGTATATATATCGAACATTGATTGACCTAGGCCTTGATGATGAGTTATTGGAGTATGGAGGCCCAGATTTGGTGGAATTTTTGCAAAATGCTGGACACCAACCAGAGGTTTGCCCCCAAATCTTTAACCTTAACAAAGAGGTTCACAAGACGTTCTATTTTTATATAAAAATAGATTCGTTCAAGAAAAACTCCATAAGATGTTGATCGTAAATGAACAGATTTGTTACGTAGACCTCTATCAATTGGATGTTTGATGGGTCACTCGAAATATCTTAAGAGAAGAAAGGGCCGAAGAAGAACACATATTTCCATACCATCCATGCAATCTTTGGAATTTGGATAATGTTATGCGTAACATGACAAATAAGCTAATTGTATTTGGGCAAAGTAGGAACAGGATATAAGGAGAAAATACTTACACCAACTATGGGTGGAATATATGCTTTCACAATCCCAAGTGAATTAATTATAATCAATAACAATAAACAATAATGCTGTAAACATACAACACCAACAAAAAGAAAAGCCTCTTACTCAAATAACAAGAAACTACAAATATAGAAAGCTACGGAGAAAAACATTTATACACATAATAGAATACATACTTGAATCGTGATGACGCCCTCTTTACCAACTTTTTCCATGGCCTTTGCAATCAGCTCACCAATTTCTCTGTCTCCATTTGCAGAAATTGTCCCAACCTACATGTTCACAAGTGTATTTTCAGCTTGCAAGTGAATATAAGTAGACAGCACAAACCTTCTACGTGAAGGCTAGGCAAATCTCTCGTGTATCAATATTATATAGTTATGTAAAAGATTTACTGATAGAATTTAATTTTTAGAAACTGAAAGTAGGCGAACTGATAACAAACCTGAGCAATCTCCTCTGATGTGCTAATCATCCTTGCTCTGCTTTTCAAGTTCGTAACCACAGCATCAACGGCCATTGAAATACCACGTCTGAGATCCATGGCATTCATGCCAGCTGCTACTGACTTGCAGCCTTCCGTGAATATTGCACGAGTGAGCACTGTAGCACAGGTGGTACCTGAAAAACAACACAAGTAGCACAACCAATCACAATCAAAATACAACTAAAAATGTTAGCAGACAGTAAATCACAGCATAATCAAAATTGATACTCTTACCATCACCAGCAACATCATTTGTAGCATTTGCAACCTGTTTCACAAGGCTTGCCCCAATGTTCTTAACTTTGTCCTTAAATTCAATGCTCTTTGCAACTGTAACACCATCCTTTGTCACTTTAGGGGCACCCCAGCTTTGTTCAATAACTACATTACGGCCCTACACAAAAATAAATCACCATTACACTCCCCCAGCACTTGTCAATAAAGCATAACAATACTATATATATGCATATATATAGTATTGTTATGCAAACGTCAATAAAGAAACATAAATCACAACTGAACACCAACAAATTACATAAAAATACCAGCTTAGGTGCATAATTAGTAATATAAAAATAATATGAAAAAACCCCAAAAAAAAAAAAAAAGCATCGTATTACCCATAGAGACCCTGAAACAAATATTTTACTGTTTCGAAAATTCATATAGGTAATTGATAAATGATTAAAAA
>JAPKLY010000553.1:144084-235072 GCA_026898435.1 Prunella vulgaris
AACATAATTAGAACCCTAATTACAACAAACTAGAACAAACATAATTATTTCATCTTCGTCTTGATGACGAACCCTGATTAGAACTCCCAGCTCTATCTCGTGCTTGGTATTGCTGCCTCAAAAGAGTTTGCGCCCAATCCATCTCATTTGGAATTCTGGTCGTGACATTTCGACCACGACGGTTGATCCTACGTTCAGGGTTGTGCTGCAACATGAACAATGGTTCATCCCATTCCTCTTCATCAGCCAATGGCTCAAAAATACCAGAAGTGTATGTCAACACATATGCATGTGTACTATAACAGTGATGCACAAACCCCCTCGGATCCATTCCAAAGTGTCTGCACACAGCCATTGCATGCGAGCATGGAATTCCAGTATTGCTCCATTGACCGCATGAACATTCTTGTGATGATAATTTCACTATATATGTATGCGAGCGTCTGGATCCATCATGGAATGTTGTTACACTGGCAGTCTGAAGAGAATAATTATACCTGTCCACATTGTGTCACAAATTAAGTCCCAATCGTTGCTCTTTGTCAAATCTTTTCAATACCTCTTCTGGCCACCATTGATTTGTTTGTTGCAGCCTCAATGCAGCCTCTTCCCTTTCAAGAAAAGCATTTTTTGATCGAGTAAATGTTATTCGGACAATTGCTGTGATTGGAAGACGTCGTGCACCAAGCAATACACCATTGAAACATTCAGACATGTTGGTGGTCATGACCCCGAATCGACGACCTTGGTTATAACAGAGTGTCCACTTACTCTGATCAATTGCAGATAAATATTCAAAGGCCTCGTGATTCAACTCTCTAATTTGCTCCATGATTCGTTCGAATTGTAAGACCGTCGATGATTTACCCGCCATGTAGCACAAATCCTTCAACTGGACATTCTTAAAATGATTATTGAAATTTGAGGCAATATGTCTCAAACAAAAACGATGTACACCCTTTGGTTCGTGAAAATCTTGGATATACTCAACGGCTTTCACTAAACCGTTATGTCGGTCAGAAATGAGACAAATGCCCTCAATGCCCCGAACAACATGTGTTGCCAACATACGCAGAAATCAGCGCCATGAGCTGAAACTTTCTTCATCGACAATAGCATAAGCTAAAGGAAGGACATTCTGATTGGCATCAACAGTGACTGCAATCAACAACTTATGCTTATATTTAGTGTAGAGGTGTGTGCCATCCACAGATATAATTCTACGACAATGTTGAAATGCATCAATGCATGGTTTAAATGCCCAGAATACATAGTTCAATGTATACACACCTCTATATGGTTCACGTTCCATATGACACCACTCGACAACTGTTCCAGGGTTGTATTTCTGCAATGCTGTCATGAACTTGGGCAAATACTGACATGAGCTCTCCCAGGTTCCATACACATTTTCCACCGCACGTTTGATCGCGTTCCATGCCAAATGGTAGGAAATTTCATAATTATATCGGTCCTTTACCATTACCATTGCACATTCAGCTTTATATGCTGGATTTACCTTCACCATACTCTCTAGCATGCCTGCAATCAAATTCTTACCCAAATTGTTATGGCGAAGGTTAGTGCCCCTTATAAGACAAGTGTGATGAGGTCCCAATCGAGTGATTTTCCAACTTGCAGTCTTTTTAGAACAATTCGCTCGTAAGTACCAATTGCACTGTTGAGAGGAAGAGTCATCTCCAGTTCCTCTCGCATTGTGTTTGCACACAACCTTCCAAATGGTTGGAGTACTCTCTTTGACTGCAAACTCACGCATGGAATGTCGAATTGAATAATTCTTCACTGCGGTTTGCAATTATTTTTTATCCTTGAAGATCATTCCCGCTTTCAAAATTCCAACATCGTCATCATATGTGAAATCACCATCTGGTATGCCAATTGAATTAATAAGCACATCCTCGTATGATGAGTCAAAAAAAGAAGCTCTCGACAAAGTAGGATGGGGTGCAAATTGTTGTGGCATATTTGCAGTAAAGTGGATTGGATGTGGTGCAAATTGTTGTGGCATATCCTCATCTGAATGCTCTTCATTTGCACATTCATCATCATTTTGATGTTCTTCAGGCTCAGAATCACACAAATCATTAGGGCCAAGACTATCACTGGGATAATTGGTAAAATTAGGAATTTCAGATTCACCAGCAATGTAAGATGCATACTGATTATATGCATTTTCCATTGGATCAGGAGATGATCGTGACGATAAGATCATTTCTGCCTCAACAAATAGTTCAATTGATCCAAACCCAGCATTCGGATAAAAAAAGAACTGTAGGTCACGATTACACGTAATAGGGAAAATCTCGGACATGTTGTTACCGACATATTTTGCAGACACCTTTAACGAATACTGATTCAAGTCCAAGCCAGTTATCTCAGATAATATACGTAGTAGATCGGGATATTTAGTCCGACGATCAACTCGTTGTAATCCAACAACTACTTCATCACACCTTACAACTATTCCAATATCATTCGAATTCGACATACCTACAAAATATTTTAAAATTATTTTTTTACAAAACTTTTTAATTTGGATATGAACATACAATATTGTAGTTTAGCAAACTGTAATTTCATTTTCATATATTACTTTAAATTAGCAAACTTGAAAATAAACATAGATTATTGTACTTTAGCAAACTATAATTTCATTTCATATATTATTTTGAATATGAACATATTTTACTCTAGTTTTCCTAAACCCTATAATTTCATTTCTTATAAAACTTGAATCTAAACACATTTAATAAATTTAGTAAATGCATACTTACAATAATAAGGAAAATAAAAAGTACCTTAAGATGTGTAATCCTTCAAAATATGATCCTTGTATGTCTTGAAACTATCGTAAACATCAATCCATATAATTACCTAACAACATTAATAACAAAATAAAATTAATGAAGTATATAAATATATAATCACATATTTTGAATCTATAAATACTGAAGTTTGCAAAAATCTATACTTACTTGAACCAGGCTCAACGCTCTTATTTTACATATTCATCTCATCTTCATTTTAGTATGTTCTGTTAACTCTTCTTTATATAGACAGATGAATTAATAGATTCCGATTCACGGGAGAAATAGTGTGTACTTTGTATGCATGTGCATGTAATTATGTTTGTGAATATATTCCCGAATATATTCGTGCAAGGTGTGCGAAAGGAGTGGTCAAAGGGCGCCATATTATATGGCGCCCTTGTTATAATTTTCGAATGTGGGGGTGGCAGGGTTTCAGGAGTGGGGTGGGTAAATTGGGGGTGCTTTGGGTTAATTGGGGGTGCCTTGGCCAGATGGGGACAATGTAGGTAAGTAGGGGGCAAAATGGCAGGGGGTGGCAGGGGGTGGGGGGCAAATGGCAGGGAGGTGGCAGGTGGGGGAAGGGGCGGTCAGCGGGGTGGGGGGGGGGTTGGCTTCAGAGAGGTGGAGGGCGCCATCTCGGATGGCGCCCCTCCTTGTGCACAGTGAGGGCGCCGTTTCAAACGGCGCTCTTGCTTATTTTGCACATCGAACAACATATCACCATATGTTGGTAATCAAATTTTTTTTTTGCAATATTTGGAAAAAAAACCCTAAAAATGGCAACAGCTGCACAAATACAGCAGCTTTTGGTGCTTTTTCCTCATGTTTTTTTGAATTTAATGGTAATTATTTTTCATTATTTTATTTTTTCACATATTTTATTTTTAAATTTATTCTTTTCATGAATATTGTTTTTCAGATTTTTTTTTCTAGCCTTATTTTTTCAGTTCACTAATTATATGAATGTATGCAATTTTCTAATTTTTGCATATATATAGTTTTTTTTGCATATATGCAGTTCTTTAATTCTGCATAATACTAATTTATTTTTGTATATCACCACTAACATATGCGTTCAAAGCACAAAAATTTGCACATAACACAAAAAATCTAATTCACCCAAAATATTATTTTTATATATACAATACATGAATAAAAAATTCAATAATAAACAAACAAAAAATCTGAAAATCAACCATAGTCTTGAGATACACAATTTTCCAAAAATGAGCAACAATACACAATCCCTGATACACTTTCTCCAAAAATGAGTTAATAATCATACCTAAATACATAAAAATAAAAAAGGGAAGCATATTGCATCCACAATACAATAGTTTGAAAAGAAAGGAAAAAAATCAAGCAATAATCTAACGAGAGAGAGAAAACCTAAAGTGATAAGCAGAAGAATTAAAAGGGGAGGGAGAGAGAGAGAGAGACAATGAGTGAGACGGATGGTGAAACTGATGGGACGGACAGTGCGACGTGTAGAGCTGTCAAAATAGGCCCGGCCCAAAAAGCTCGGTTTTAAGTACAGGACGGACCAAAAAATTATAGGCCCGAAAATAACAGGGCCTATTTGGCCCGGCGGGCCACTTGTGCCCGGCCTGGGTTTGGGCCGGTTTTTATGGGCCAGCCCGGCCCGGTAGGGTTTTTTTTATATAATACTTCTCTTATAAATTTTATTATATTCTTATGAGTTATACTATTTTTATTTTTATTTTTTTTCTATTTTATATTCTTTTAAATATTTTGTATGTGCATTTTCATTGAAACTTTCTCAAAAAATATTTTAAATCAAAAAATATTTTAAATCAAAAAAATTATCTCAATTAATTAATATGTATTATTAAAAATGTTAATTAGATAATATTGACAATACTTTATTTAGAATCTTGATAATGTAACTTTATTTAATTAGAAGTTCATATATTTGTTGGTATGAATTATAATTCAAATTATTAGAGGGGTGTTGAATTAGTTGTTTAATTTTTATTTTTATAATTGTGTGCTTATAAAAGATAGTTAGAAAATTGTTGTTCGATATTATTTTTGTGTATTACATTTTATTAAGGTTTGTTGAATTATAGTTGTTTAAATATTATATAGAAATTTAAGTTTTATTTTAATTATTAAATTATTTTTGACAAATTAAATAAAATTTTATTACTATTTGAGTAGTATTTGACTATTTGTATACAAAGTTATCAATTAATAAGATAAATATAGAAATCAAATGTAATGTTGATATATTAAAATTTATAAAAAAAAAAAAAGTCGGGCCAGTTTGGCACGGTGGCCCGCCTTGGGCCAGGACGAGCTTGAAAATATGTGGCCTGAAGAGAACCGGGCTCGGCCTGGCCTGGAAAACACGATGGCCCGGTAGGCCGGTACCGGCCCGGCCCGGCCCATTTGACAGCTCTAGCAATGTGGCACGACCATACCCACTCACACAAATATAAAACAAGTTTAAACAAAATATAATCTGAAAACCAACTATAAAACTTTTTTTCTTAATAGCATAATGTTATAACAAACCCAACAACCTGTGACATTCATACACGAGGTTTCTACGAGCCAACAAATTGCAAAATTTCTAAACCAACACCAATACATACTATAGAGTACATATCACAAAACAACCAAAGAATACAACAACAAAAGCAAAATAAGTCACAGTCCTGCCTGCGGGTTGTCATCTATGTAGACAACAACTTAAAAAGTCTGCAAGGGCGTCACAACTACTCCAGTTGGATCACTACACCATATATCATCAGAATTACATATAATGCATAAACTAAGCAGAAATTATGCATGATGTGAAGTTTCTCTAAAAAATCCTTATCATGCACTATGTACTCTCATTTGAAATCACCAATTTATTTGTAAAATATTTATTAAGGGTCACTGGCTCACTATTATGCACCGGCATGAGCTCATAGCTTCACAAAAATGTATATATAATCAAGTGGCCACTATAAGTATGACTGGCGTAAAGACCACCCTCATGTGGCTCATCTAGGGTCCCCCCAATCGCGCCTCTCATGTCCACCAAGAAGTATCCCTCCCCGTCAAGTCATACAACGAAAAACATCCATCAACGGTCTAGCAATGTCCATCACCAAACATGATCTTATGTTCGTTAAGAAGTCCCCTCTATAAACATAAACACACCACAATATATAGACGGTAGCCCACCCTAGGTAGCCTACACTAGGTTTCCCTAGGTCTCCCCTTCCGCCATCAGTGCATAATTAGTGGTCAACCACACCAATTTACAAAATGTTCTTATGTTAATGCATGATGTCGTGCAATTAATAACACTTAACAAAATTTATTATATTCTTATATGCACTTTTTCATTTTTTTTCTCTAGTCTTATATTTTTGATTCACTTATATTCATATAAACAATTTTTTTTTAATTTTGCATATGCATAATTTTTCTGCATATATTCAAAATCTTGATTTTGAATAACAATATTATTTTTTTCATATTACACAAAAAAATGAATATAAAGCCAAAAATTTTACATATAACATAAATTTCATCATATATATTTCAATATCACCAAATATAATTTATTTTTCTGCCAAAATTTTTTACAATACTAATAACAAATTAAAAAATTTACATCAACAAATAAATCTAAAAATCACAGTCCATGTTAAGTCACCTCCACAACAAAACAAACACTGCACGTGAGCGATGGAATCCATGAGCAAAAATTATAAAAAATAAAAAAAATTAGTGTTTTTATTACAAAATGAACAATACTATGATCCAAAGACTAGAAGAAAATAATTTTCAAAAAATAAAATCAACCTGGGGAAATCTGATTGAATTTTTGCAGAAATCAAAATTTGCAGAATAAAATCAAATAAAAAATTATAGAACAAAATCCCTAAGACTAACAAAATTTTACAGAAATCAAAACTTGCAGAACAAAATCCATAAACACAAAATAAAAACACAGAAACAAAAATATATAAAATTTGAATTAAAAAAAAAAACAAAATGTGCATAAAACTGAAACAGACCGATTCCAAAAAGTCGAAAAGAGTAGATTCTGCCCCTTAAACTATTTTGTCACCGACAAAGATAATTTAAGGATTGATGGAGATAGAGAGAGAGGCAAAGAGTGAGTCACATGTGGTATTTGAGGAATTTGACCTTAAATTTGTTCGATCTGAGGTCGTCTTCTGGTACGGCGGGGTGGCACCTGACGGAGGAAATGAGGCACCGATCAAGGGAAGGGGGCATGTAGGGATGCCAATGGAGCGGGTTCAAATCTGAACCCTCTACAATCCCGCTCCGCACGGGTCGGTTAAAAACCAGGTCAGATGGGTCGCGGGATGGGTTTAGACCTATATGACTAAAAATCCACTGGAACTGAGATGAGTCCAGGTACTTGGCGGACCCACCCTGTATATATATATAATATTATCTTTATACTATATAAAGACTAAGTTTGAAATCAACAAGAACTCTCGATTTCAAAATTTCTCTATTCTCATAAACTCTGGCATAAAGAATTAATCTCGACCTTATATTTTAAGTGTTTTCATCTTATCTTTATATTTTTAAATTTTAGAAATAAATAAATACATCTTATATAAATCTTATAAATATATTCATAATATCAAAAAATATATTTAATTTTGTTAGATCTCAATCGTTCATCTTACTTTCTATACTTCTATAAATTCTCATGCTCTAGTTGTTGAAATTTATTTAGCGGTGTATGCTGCCCATATTTTGGATAGTGGATACAGGAGCCATTAATCATGTATTTTTCACTTTACAGAAATTTTGGCAAACCCGACAACTTAGTAGGAGTGAGATCATCATCATACTGGGTGACATTATGAGGGTAGCAGCTGTTGCAGTGGGAGATGTGCATTTATCTTTTAGTGATAGTTTTTAGTTTTAAAAGATGTTCTTTGTGTTCCTTATTTTAGAAAGAAATTGATTTCAGTTTCTAAATTATTTGTGGATGGATACTCAGTTTCTTTTGGAAAAAATGTTATTATTTCTCGAAATGATGAGTTTATCTGTTCTGGAACATTGGTGAATAATCTTTATATTGTTAACTCTGCACACCACACACAAAATACTTCGTATAACACATCGATTGTTTCTAAGAAAATAAAGTATTCTTCAGATGTGAACGAAACATTTATGTGGCATCTAAAACTTGGTCATATTAATCTAAAAAGGATACAAAGATTGGTGAGTGATAGCTTGTTAATTCCAATCCATGTAGAGTCATTTCCAACATGTGAATCTTCTTTAGAGGGTAAGATGACTAATAGGGTTTTTGGAGCCAAGGGGTATAGAGCTAGTGAAGTGTTAGAAATCGTTCATACTGACGTTTGTGGTCCAATGTAAATCCAAACTAGAGGAGTCTTTGAGTATTTTGTAATGTTTACAGATGATTACTTGAGATATGGGTACGTCTATCTTATGCAGCATAAATCGAAAACTTTTGATAAATTCAAAGAGTTCAAAGCTGAAGTCGAGAATAGGGGCAAGAGTGTCAAGTTTCTAAGATCAGATCATGGAGGCAAATACCTCAGCAATAATTTTTTTGAGTTACTTGTCAGGTGAAGGGATTTTATCCCAATTGATCGCATCCACTACCCCTTAACAAAATGGGGTTGCGGAACGAAGAAACATGACTTTATCAGAAATGGTCATATCCATGATGAATTTTTCAGAGTTACCTAAGTCGTTTTGGGGTTATGCCTTGGAAACAATGGCTTATATTCTAAGTTTGGTGCCATCCAAATCGGTTCCTAAAATCCCTTCAGAGTTGTGGATAGGGCAAAAACCTAGTTTAACATTTGAGGATCTAGGAGTGTCCTGCATATGTGTTGGATAAGAAAGTCAGTAAATTGGATCCTCATTCAGAAATAAAGATGTTTGTAGGATATCCCAGATGAACGAAATTCAGTTTGTTCTATAGTCCCAAGGACCAAAGGATCGTGATTAGTACACATTCTAAGTTCTTGGAGGAAGACTATTTGAACAATAGAAAATCCAAAAGTGAGATTACCTTAGATGAATTAAAAGGGTCAACTCCTATACCAACTGTACAAAGTGATGAACCACGTGACACACAAACACAACAAGAACCTTGTCATTGTGGGAGAGTTGTTAAACAACCCGAGCGATTCATGTTCGTGGAGTTTTCGGACTTGGTCCCTAGAAAAGATGAATAAGACCCCTGAACTTATGACGAGGCCATCCAAGATAAGGATGCAAAATCTTGGTAAGGCCGAGATGGGTTCTATGAATCAAAATAAGATGTGGGATCTAGACATTATTTTGCGATATGCCGATCATCGTTAGTGTCTACAAGAGCAAAAGGACCAGACGGGAAGGTTGAAACCTTCAAGGCTAGACTTGTGGCAAAAGAATATACTCAGAAAGAAGGGATCAATTATGAGGAAACTTTTTCACCTGTAGCTATGCTTAAGTCTATCTGTATTCTTTAGGTGATAGCTGCTCATCTAGAGTTTGAGATCTGGCAAATGGATGTCAAGTTAACTTCCCTTAACGGAAGTCTTAAAGAAGAAATCTATATGCGTCAACCCAATGACTTTATTGAAAAAAGCCAAGAGCACCTTGTATGCAAGCTTAAAAGGTCAATCTATGTACTTAAGCAAGCATCGCGAGCTTAGAATCAATGTTTTGATCAAGTGATATAACCTTAAGATTTTGATCAAAACGAGTTTGAGAGTTGTCACTATAAGAAGTGTGTTGGAAATGCTTTGGTATTCTTTGTATTATACGTACACAACATTTTGCTCATTGGAAATAATGTAAAGGTGTTGTCAAACGTAAGGGAATGGTTGTCAAAACAATTTGATATGAAGGACTTAGGGGAAGCCGGACATATCCTTGGGATCAAGATCACTCGAGGTCGCCAAAAAACGATGATCGGCATATCGCAAGCTTCATACAATGACACTGTTTAGAAACATTTCAACATGTAAGATTCCAAGAAAGGTTTTGTACCTTTCAGGCATGGAATACATTTGTCAAAAAACACATGTCCTAAAATACAAGATGAGATAGATGCAATGAAAGGCATACCATATGCGTAGGCAGTTGGGAGCCTTATGTATGCAATGATGTGCACGAGATCAGATATTTGCTTTGTTGTTGACATGGTAGCTAGGTATCAAAGTAACCCAGGAAAAAAACATTGGACTAATGTTAAAAACATTCTAAAGTTTTTTAAAAGAACTCGCGATAGAATGTTTATCAGTCGGGAAGTCTAATCCATGTGGGTTATTTCGACTCAGATTTCGAATCTGACTTAGATTCCAGAAAGTTACCTTGGGTAATATGTTCTGTGTGGGAGGTGCAACCGTGACATGGAGAAGCGTTAAGCGAAAATGCATCGCTGATTCTACCATAGAAGCCGAGTATGTTATTGCTTGTGAAGCAGCGAAAGAAGCGGTTAGACTCACGAACTTCTTAGTAGACTTGGATGTAGTTCTGAATTTGCCTAGCACTATCACTATTTATTGTGAAAATACTGGAGTAGTTGCAAATCCGAGGGAACCAAGAGCCCACAAAGCTAGCAAATACATTGAAAGAAAAAATCATTTTATACGAGAAATCGTTAAGAGTAGAGACATAGAGGTGGCAAAGATCACAACGGAATACAACCTAGCTAATCTTTTCACAAAAGGTCTGTCTCAGAGGACATTCGAGAGATATATGGAAGGAAAGGGAGTCAAGTGTGTTGCCAATCTACGTTGAGTATAAACGGGAGGATTATTAGGAATATGTGTAGTACATATATATGATGTAGTATATGACTAGCGATTTATGTTTGCACACAAATGCATTTTCCTACAAGAGTATATGGTCGTATAGTATGAAGCTAGACCAAGTGATAAAATATCGAACCCAAAGGAAGCAATGAGACAATTCTTATCTTATGGTTTTGTAAGTTCTTGAAACGAAAAATAAATAATGAAATTGCAAGTCTAGGTTTCTAACTAATTACTACATAAGCAGGAAATAAAGAAACCAAATATGAAGAATAAAAAATAAATTACTAACTAAAACTTATGTGTGTAGAATGGGTGAATTGCTTTGGATGAATTCTGTTATGAGTCAATCATAGACAATTCCTAAAATCTCTATCATCAAGTTCATCTGAGGAGTGAACCAGACATACTACCCTATCAGAATATAAACTCTCATTTATACCCTAATACTTAATTGTTTTGTTCTCAATGTCATAAGAACATTAACTCTTAACTTAGGATTTATTATTATCAAATGAGTACTTTTACCCTTCTCACTCAACCCTCGTATGTTGTGATTAGGACTCCGATATTAATCTCAAATAACAAATTCCTAAGCAATATCAATTACCAATTGCAGTCGTTCACTCAACAAAATCTCTTGACTCAATAGTTTAAAGAAACTATTGTAACTAACTCATAACATCCTCCACCCAAAGCAAAAAAAAAAAAAAAGGAATTAGCTCATGGCTAATTGGGAAACAAGCATAATTGAAACAAGAACTTGACATTGTTGGTAGAATTTAATAATTAAGGTGTTTATGTGGCTGAATTAACACTGGAATCCTACCAAATAATAATCAAGAAATTGGTTTGTGAGAGTTCTTGTAGAGAGAGAAAGTAGAGAGAAGTAATGTCGTTTGTATTATGAACTTAGAGAGAGAAAAATATTATAATGACCCTATTTATAGGTTTGCATGTATTGAGGTGGCACACATTAATCTTATTTAGCTTAATGTGCTGACAAGTGTCCTTTACACTTGTCATCATGCCTACCATTATTCTCTAATTACACAGCTTTGTCCTACTACATCACTATTAATTCCCTACATAGATATTGGCTTCACTTCAGACTTGGCGAGCTCCCTTGCCTTGTGTTACTCCGGGAGGTGTTGATGGTAGTAGGACTGGGCCATTACTTTTGGTATTAGGCGAGCTCCCTTGCGAGCTCCCTGTCTCCGTAATGTTCACAGGTTAAGAGGTGATGACACGTCACCAACTACCTGGGCGAGCTACTAAGTGAGCTCTCCCTTTCCTCATAGCGTTGACTGGTCAGAGGTGGTGACGTGGCTCCTCGTCAACCGGGCGAGCTCTAGGAGAGCTCATTGGCCTTAAGTTATTTATTTTGTTAATTCTTCCATAATAGTTCGTTTTAGTTCGCCAATCAACAGTTGCCCCCCAGCTCGTTCACATCACGATTTTTTTAATGTGTGGGCGAGCTGATTCGCCTCTGTGGGCGAGCTCTAGTGAAGGCTGACTCCTTTCTGTATAGTGCCGAGCTCCGTGGCGAACTACCTTCAGGTGGTGGGTGAGCTGACGTGGTATGAAATTCGAGGCGTCACTCACACCTTTCCATGCCTCAATTCCCGCGCCCATCATTTCAAACTTTCAAATCTTTGCAAGTAAGTCCCTGGACTCTCTAGAAACTACACTTCGCATCGATTTCTTCTTATAAAAGAGAGAAAACTATTTCATTACCCACTTTTACATCTTCAAATTCCCAGAGCAATTTCAGAGCAACCCAAGCATTTTCAGGCGATCAATCCTTAGCATTGTCTGATTCCCATTTGATTCTTCAAGGTAGTGAATCGAATCTTCTTCTTCCTTAATCTTTTCTTCTGCAGATTTGAATTTCTTTTTCTTTTCCTCATTTTTCTGGTAATCCACCATTAATTCTGACCAACCTTTGAACTTTCTGGCCGCCAGAATTACGAACTCTGGACACTCTATAAACCTTTAGTAGTTAAACCGTTTAAGACCTCGCCTCCATAAAACACCATGTCTTCCAGATCTTCAAGTCGATCCCTATCTAACCGGAATCCAGACAAAAGACTCATGACTGATGACGTGCCCATCCCTCAACTGACTCCAATTGAAATCGAATCCATCTCTGAGGCGACCTCAGTAGCTCGCCCTATGCCAGACGAGTTATCTGGCGAGGTCTGACCAAATCTAGGGGAGAGGGCCTCCAATTCTAGGGGTGGCTCAGATGATGATATCCGCGAGCTCTAGGAGGAGCTCTCCCAAGTAAGGGAGGATGAGGTCGCTGAGGGTGGAGAGGAGGTCGCCGAGTCTGGCGGTCCTGCTAGCGAACTGGAGGAGGACGAGATCACATTGGAGTATCTCAACTCCATCAATTTTCTGACTCCTCATCTCTCCGAACATAACATCCCCACCGTCATCGAACATGAGCTCAATTGGGACGAGTATATAGAGAGGTACCAGGCGAGCTTCCCCACTCCCGAGCGAACTATTAGGGAGGCAGCTGGCAAATCTGACTACAAGGCGAACACCAAACAGGGTGTCATCTCAGATTTTATGCTCCCCACTCTCCGCCAGTGATACCGGATCACGTTAGACATCCATATATACGCTTCTGATCTATTGGAGTGAGCTGACATGCCCCCGGTAGGCCTGACTGCCATTAGCGTCCACACTATTGATGCCAGAGTCACACTGCCCCTGCATCCCATCATTGGCCAATTTCTCATGGACACGAACCACGCCATCACGCAGCTTACTCCGAATGCCTGGAGTAGTATGTTAGCTATGCTAACTATTTTTGGGTTGGAGGGGTACAAGAACCGGTTGACCACGGCCGAGATTAACCAAGTCTTCAGTGTTACAAAATAATCCACCGAGGGCAAATGATATTACTATTTGAAGGCTTGGCCTGGTGAGAAGTTCTTGGAAAACCTTCCGAACAAGATCCACGACTGGAAGGAGCAATTCTTCTTCATTGGAGGAGACTGGCGGGCTTCTACGAATTACACCGGGCGAGGGGGATATATCTTTTATCCCGAAGAATATGGGGAGGCTAGCAGTAGGTGGACCATTTCGGTGTGCGTGAGTTGATTTAGTTTTACTAATCTAATCTTCTATTTTTGCAGGTCCGAAGCATCACAAACACTGTCGCACCAACTCCGACATCTCCGTGGCCTTTGAGTACGTGCGTACGGTGTGTTGTTTGCAGAACCGCAAGGACTGAGACATCGAACATTTGAGCAAGCACCATTGTAGGCGAACTGCCTTGGTACTCACCTCGCCTCATCACCTCACAACACAAGCTCCAGAGCTTCCAGGTATACATCTTTCCATAGGTCGCCCAATTCGCATACTTTATTATTTTTTTAATTTTGTTCAACTCTTTGAACTTGTGTAGATCAAGGCGTGATGGTTGTCATTCCCCCAATCAATATTCCCGAAGCTTATCACACACTCGTTCAGAAACTACAAATGGCGCCCAACCTTTCGAATAAGAAAGGGATGCCTTCCGCCACCGCTCTGGCCGCTCAAAAGAAATCAGAGCTCGTTGGGCTTGCCCCCAACAAGGAGAAGGTCGGGGGGTCAGGTACTCAACAAAAGGCTCCGGCCAAATCTCCGGTGAAGACCCAGGTCGCCAAGGATGCCACCAGGAAAGGAACTGGGCGAGCAGCCGAGCGAGCTCCATCTCCTCAATCCCCATCTGGAGGAGGTCGCGACTTACATCACGGGGATGGGTCTTGCGTGAGCGAGGATGAAGATCAGGCCCGCACCCATGAAAAGTAAAGATTAGCTGGCCTTGAGTCCGAGTCAAAGTGGACTGGGCGAGCTGGCTCTGGGTCCGGGCACGATGACTCCATTCGGTCGATCGCTCCTTCACTTGCTCAAACTCCCCCAACGCCTTAGAGTCCTCCATCACCATCTCATTACGGGATTCAGGTGGTGGACGATACGTTACTCGGACTGGACCCCGCCAGGTTTGGGTAAGTAAAATTTTCTCAAGTCTTCAAAGTAGGTTTCATTCTTTATATTGCATATTTTGACAAGTATTTCCTGTTCGCCTGTTTACTTGTAGGTACGCTACTGCTTCTCACCCCGAGCGACATGATGTTCTTCACAACACCGCGCAGTCCAAGCCACTTGCCAGTGTGCGAGATCTGCCACCTGGGCTAGCTCGCCAAGCTTTTTCAGAAGCCCCCAGATATTTCCCCGCTTCCAAGTTAGCCATGATAGAAAGGCAGAGGCCGGCGGACCGTGCTCGGCTGGTGATGCACTATGCATGTGGAGCTCTCCTCGCTGCTCAGAGGGTAGCCGATGACATCACCGCAGCTAATCAAGCTCGGCACAAGACTAAAAACCCCATCAACAAGCTGGGAGATGATCGAAAGAAGGCCGTAAAGGCTTTGGCGGTTGCTGAGGAGAAAACTAGGGCGTCTCTGGAGGTGGAGAGGATGCCTTGAACAAACTTAAAAGGCCCCAAGCCAATTTTGCCCGTCAAAAGCTAAGCTCGAGGTAGCCCAGAGGGAGCTCGCTGCCAAGGATAAGGAGCTCGCCCTCACTAAAGAGGAGATCGCCTTTGTGCGGGAGGCAAGTAAGGGAGCCCATGTGGAGTGCTCTAGGATGAGGGAAGAGCTCGCCATGGCCGCCAATAAGATTGCGGATATCTAGAGTCATCTAGATGTATCCATCTCTCCGGAGGCTTTGGCAGCTGCGAAAATAGCATCAAAGGATCTTGGCTTCATCCTGTGCTATGCCGAGGTCCTGCGGGCTTTTCACTGGGCTAGGGTGCACAAGGATGACGAGTGGGAGATGCTCGTTAAAGAATTTAAAGAGTGCATGGAGGTAGCCAAGATTCCCGCTGACACAGAGCTAGACATTGATGACCTCGCCCAGTTGGGGATCGAATTGGACTTCGTCCCTGCACACCTCAAAGTTATATGCTCCATGAAGAGCAACGAACTCCTCTCACTGAGGAGCAAGTGGAGAATCTGACGGGGAATATCATGGTGGACGTCAGTAGCCTGTCGGGGAACATCACTGATATGCCGACCCTCTCCCTTGAGATAGCTTCTCAGGTCGCCCCCGAGGTCCCCTCAGAAGTTGCTCCCGAGGTCGCGCCTACCTCCAATGCCCCAACTGCTCTAGCTTTCGACGCTGCTCTCTAGACTTAGGGTCTCTTTTGCTTTTGTTTTTTGTTTGATCTTGTAGTAGTTCACCCAGTATGGGTCTTTTGTATCTTTTTGAAAGATAGCTAGTTGGTTGGCTTTTATAACCAACACTACTCCAAGTACTTAGAGATTTCCTAAGTACTTTTGAATGAAGTATATTTCTCTGTTACATTCGGCTTTTATTTATTTTTCACACGTTATTATCATTTAGTAGATCGCATTTTCAATTTTGGTACGCAATTGTTCGTCTTACACCACTCAGGGTAGCGAATTGTTCGTCTTACATCACTTAGGACCGCGAATCATACTTTTTATTTGGCACATATTTGTTCGTCTTACGCCGCTTAGGGCCGCATATTGTGCTTTTATTGTTCTCTTGGGGCATTGGGTTTTTAAAAACCTTGCCTTAGACGTTTTAAATCGTCTTTTGAGAATTTTTCTAACATTGGGCAGTGGGTGCTTAGTGATCCTTTAGTAGGACAATTTAGCAAACCTGGGTACTTTAACGGCCTTTGCCTCGAGCTTTGATAACAAGGTTTCGGGACTTAAGTCCTTTACATGTTTTAAGCTTCAACAGATAATTTCTTGGAATGGATATATCTTCATTGAACAATAATATTTATAGAAGTCGTCATCAACATTTATGATGCGAGCTTTTGGCTATTCTATTTACAATTTACAGTTTACCTTCCTCTACTGCCAACCGCTGGAAGTACTTTGTTTATCTTCGTCTTCTAGAACTGATGTAGATACCGACTACAAGTTTCTTCATAACATCATCTTCAGTGTCTGACACACGTTTGTACAATGAGTTTATCATTTCTACCTTGGGAGACTGAATGAGTGACACACACATGGTCTTGGACAGACTCTTCAAAAAAAATGTAGCAGTGTTTGCCAAAATCGTGTCTCACACAAGTGTACGTGGTCGTAGTAGACGTGGCAAGTTAACCAAGTAATAAAAATATCGAACACAGGGAAACAATGCGATATCAAGCAAGCATTGAATGTCTACAAAGGATAATAGCTAGCGAAAGCAAGAAAAGATCATGGTTTCTATCTACTTCAACAAGCAAAGTAAATCTAACTATCACCTTATAACAAAATGAGCAAATGTGGGATGTGTGTGCATGGAAGTACTCCTACTATGGTTCATCTAGTTTGCTATCCATCCTAGCATTAATAAGGTCTCTTGGTGTCTTAATCAAGCTATGACTCTAACTAGTGTCTAGATCTCTCTAACAACACAAGATAAAGGGCTCTATTAGGTGTCTAGATCTCTCTAACAACACCCAATACTCTAATTAAGAGGACTAGGCTTAAATGCAATTCTCATTGGTCATAGAAGCCATTAATCAAACACTTGGCATGCACAACATTCAATAAAGTTCATTCCTGAATAAGCTCAATTCTCATGTCTTGCTAATCCACTTAGGCTCTAAACATCCAATTGGCAATACCAAACATTCATACAAATCATTAATTAAGAGAATTAATCCATCAAGATCACTAATCATGCATAGGATTAACAAGAGACCAATTTACACCATAGTATTCAAACAACCATGCAACAGGAGATTAGC
Organism: Prunella vulgaris; assembly: GCA_026898435.1. Taxonomy (NCBI): domain Eukaryota; kingdom Viridiplantae; phylum Streptophyta; class Magnoliopsida; order Lamiales; family Lamiaceae; genus Prunella; species Prunella vulgaris. The sequence continues at coordinate 161,478 of JAPKLY010000553.1, forward strand.
CCATGGCTAATGGGGAATGGAAAACAACAATTAAAAATCTAAACACTATTATTAAGAACTAAGATAAGAGAATTGAATGAAAACTTACCAATAGTAGATGAATTGAAATACAAGCTACGAACGTCCAAATTGCTAAGTCTTGATCCAAAGCTCAAAAACATAAATCAAACCGTTGAAACATAGGAAATTCAATAGAGATTACAATGCAAAATATGGATTAAAGATCTAATGGCTGGATCAAAAGTTATGCTAGAAAGAAGATAGAAATCTAACTAAGAACCCAATAAATAACCTCTAATCTCTCTCTAAAGTAATCTAAGAAGATGGAATAATGAAGAAGATGCTTAAAATTTTGATCCTTGAGGTATTTATAGTGCCCACAATGCTTAGACCAAAGTGCCCGTCATTAAACAGGCAAAAAGACAAAACTGCCCCTGAAAATCCAGAATTAACACTAGGCGCTCGACCTCCTACAGGTGCACGCGCGACCTCCAGCTCGCGCTGCTGCGCGCGCTAACTTGGTGCTCGAGGCAGTGATTGGGCGCTCGAGTTGAAGAGACTGGGCGCTCGAGGTGAAGAGGTTGGGCTCGCGACCTAGCCGGTTCTTTGCCATCCTATCTGCGACTTCCTCATTTTCTTCATATCTTGAGTTCTAGAGCTCCGATTGACTCGATTTTTTTGCGTTGCGACCCTCTATTCAAGCTCTTTAACATGGTATATCATTTGCACCATTTGGATCAACTCTGCAAATCTGAACTTTATCGAACTTGCTCGTCTCTTCACCTTTTTGCTTGTTTTCACCTATAAACACAATTTTCTAGCCAACAAGGGGTCAAATGCACAAAGTATAGCATAATAGGGTCAACTATGAACATAAACTCATCAAAACCATATAGAAATAGATGCAAAATGATGCAATTATGACCCTAAGCACACCCTAAACTAGATTGTTGCTTGTCCTCGAGCAACGAAGCGATAAGATAGGGGAATAATTGTGTTAGGAAATCCCTTATGTTTTGATTACATTAAAACCAGCTGACCTTGGGAAGTCAGCTGGTGTCATATCAGAACAGCTGAGGATGGTTAGCTAAGGATGGTCAACTGAGGTGAAAGTCAGCTGAGGTGCTACACATCAGTTGAGGACAGGTCAGCTGATGTCAGATTAGCTGAGGTTAGATCAGCTGAGGTCCAGGTCAGCTGATGTCAGGTCAGCTGAGTCAAATCAGCTGAGGTTAGATCAGCTGAGATGCAGAAATTAGACGAGGACAAAATCAGCAGAGGAACTCCAGCAGCAGCAGAGGTCGTCTGAAGCTGTTGCATAGAAGATATATTTACAGAAAGTCAATCATGTCAAGAGGACAAGATCACACATTTATTATTTATTTGTAAGACTTTGTAGAAGTCGATCAGTTAGTTGCAAGGTTGTTTGCACTAACAAGAGTTGTAAGAGAGATTTCTCTCGAAAGTTGTAAGGGAGTTAGTAAGTGAGTAAGAGAGCCCCTCAACTCCAAGTTGGATTGAGGAGAGTGGATGTAGGACAGTTGGTCCGAAGCACTATAAATCTTGTGTGTTTTTCTTGCTTTATTTTAATTGCTCCTACTTGCTGCACTAATTAAAAGGATTTACCTAAAAACGTTTCCGCACACTAAAATCACTGCGCACTCAGCTGATTTTAAAGTCAACTGTTTTCAAAACAAGAAGACTCAAAGTCTTCTTTAGGGACCAACAAGTGGTATCACAGCTGTGTGTCCTAACGGCCATAGCCTAAGAAGCTTTAGGTGGTCACCAGGGCAGATCCAAATCCTATTTGAAAAATCCTTGTGTGTTATTTCTCCTAACACATTTTGCAGGAATCGTGTCTTACAACTGTGGTGTGAATTTTGAAGAGGAGATGAACAATTATTCAAGATTTTGAGGAATACATCTCCACTGCTGATTCACCATCATCAGAGGATTTTTGTCTCATGGCAGACACAGAAGAGGTAGAAGCTGAAACCCCCTCTGTTTCTATGGAGTATGAGATGCAAAAGCTGCTCTCAGATCTCCAATCCTCTCTAAGTGTCTGTGCTAAACTAGAAGAGGAGAACTCAAGGCTAAAAGCTGAAGTCTCTCAGCCGATCCTCGCAAAAGGTCAGTTGGCTGAACTATCAGCTGAACCTACTTCTTCACAGACTCAAGAGTCAGAAGACTTAAGAGTCAAATGTGAGGAACATGAATAGTTGGTAGCTACGCTACTGGTTGAAAATCTTGGGTTGGAAGAGGAACACAAGCTATTAAAGGCTAAGTTCGATGAACTCTTCAAGCAGCATACACAGACCATAGAAAATGAGGATCAGCTCAAGTTGAAATTGGATCAGCTGACCAATTCACATAATGCAATGTCATCTATAGTTGCTTCCTCTCAACAAGAGCATGACAAAAGAGGTGTTGGCTTCCCTAAGTCCTTTAAGGGGAAGAAAAAGGCACAGGTTCAGGGAGCTGATAATAAGGAAAAAGGGAAAAATCAGATGAGGAGGGATCAGCCTGGACCATCCCAGAAGGGCAAGTCCAAGCAGAACCCTTCTCCACCCTCGGTTACATTTAAAGTACCACCTAAACCTGCAAAATCAGCTGAAGCTATTGTCTGTGAGTCATTCAAAGGCTCCAACAGGAACTACCCTTATAATCAGATCACCAGACCTGGTGTTCAAAGACATCCTCCTAAGAGAAACCCTGTGAAGGAGATTGTCTTTGTTGATAAATATGGGAGATGGATAAGGTCTCCTAAGCCTCATAAGGATGACCTATTCCTATGGATCTCGAAAGAACTGCCTCCTGACCCTCCAGGACCCAGTAGGGTACCTATTACCTGATTTTATTTTCAGGTACACACCAGCTCAGGAGATCAGACAAAAAGCTGATATCAGATGAGAAGATGATCAAATCAGATGAGCTGAGTGTGATGAATAGATCCAAATGCTGACATCTACCAATTAAGGGGGAAGGCCTACACTTATGTAGAAAATCAGTTGAGATGTGTGTAAGGGGGAACATCAGCTGAGGTGTCCAACTGACCTCAGAGGCAGCTGATCAGCTGATCTCACACGCACAGACGACCCTTGCACACCAAAAGACTTTCCTACGAAGTGTCATGTAGTCTGCAGTTCAGAAGGGCACTAAAAAATGACTTCAAATGATTTTCGATAATTTTTAGAGAAAGAAAATCAACCGTTAGAGCTGCCAGACGATGGCATTTTAATCCAGGACGTCATAGATCATTGCAAAGCAATGAGTTCAATCATAATCGTCATTCCGCTTCCAGAATGGTATTATAATGGCGATTCCGAGCCCGGTGCTGAAAGATATGCCAATTTTGACTCCTACCGACAATCTCTACTGGTAGCTAAGAATTCGTCTACAAGATGTCCCACATATGTTTTTCAAGAAGAAATAAGATGGTATTTTATCAAGGGGGAACATCAGATGAGATTAGGCAAGCCAGCTGATTGGAGGAAGATCAAACTTTCCTTGGGTTTTAATATCATCAAAAAGGGGGAAATTATTGGGAAATCCCTTATGTTTTGATGACATTAAAACCAGCTGACCTTGGGAAGTCAGCTGGTGTCAGATCAGATCAGCTGAGGATGGTTAGCTAAGGATGGTCAGCTGAGGTGAAAGTTAGCTGAGGTGCTAGACATCAGTTGAGGACAGGTCTGCTGATGTCAGGTCAGCTGAGGTTAGATCAGCTGAGGTCCAGGTCAGCTGATGTCAGGTCAGCTGAGTCAAATCAACTGAGTTTAGATCAGCTGAGGTGCAGAAATCAGATGAGGACAAAATCAGCAGAGGAACACCAGCAGCAGCTGAGGTCGTCTGAAGCTGTTGCGTAGAAGATATATTTACAGAAAGTCAATTATGTCAAGAGGACAAGATCACAGTAACGGCTAGAAGATTTCCAGAATCATATGCAATCAATCAAGTCAATCAGATTGAAGATCAAGCCAAAGATGGAAAGATATCAACATGGAAATCAAGAATCAATCAATCATTCTGATTGATTGATTACATATTTATAGGGATTTCAAATCCTAGTCTACTATAACGGCTAGTTTTTGTTACCTATAAATATGAGTACAAGAGAGAAAAGTCATAATGATCCTACGCGCGATTACATTAGCATATAGGCTACACGTTTTCCTCTGTACAAAAACACGTTCACACATTTATTATTCATTTGTAAGACTTTGTAGAAGTCGATCAGTTAGTTGCAATGTTGTTTGCACTAACAAGAGTTGTAAGAGAGATTTCTCTCGAAAGTTAAAAGGGAGTTAGTAAGTGAGTAAGAGAGCCCCTCAACTCCAAGTTGGATTGAGGTGAGTGGATGTTGAACAGTTGGTCCGAACCACTATAAATCTTGTGTGTTTTTCTTGATTTATTTTAATTGCTCCTACTTGCTGCACTAATTAAAATGATTTAACTAAAAATGTTTCCGCACACTAAAATCACTGCGTACTCAGCTGATTGTAAAGTCAGCTGTTTTCAAAACAAGAAGACTCAAAGTCTTCTTTAGGGACCAACATATTGTATCAATTAAGCATCAAGCACAACATCAAATGCCATGAACGTATAACCTAACATCATGCAAGTCTTGGAATGAGATATCATCTAATCACCATCAACAAAGAATCAATGAACAAAATATCAAATCAATGAGTCAAGATCCTCACAAGGAAGTGTTTAGCTCATTTATCTAGTATTTGAGGTTCTCTCAATCATCACACCACATACATATACTACCATAAGCTTGGTTCAAGTCTAAGTTCTCCGCCACTTGAAATGACAAATCATTCACACATCAATGAGGACTTTATCAAGGTGGCAGTGTTGGCTCTTTGGTAGGGAAAGAAAATATGGATAAAGTGACTAAGTATGATTAGTAAAGCAAGAAGGAATCAATCATAGAGAACATTCTCCTCTTCATGCAATTAGCAATTCTTCTTCATGCTTTTTTTAATTCACACTTATCAAGCATTTTTTGCTTTCCTTTTTAACAAATTGTGATCATACTCACAACACTTTGAAATCAACCTTTCTTTATGCTTTGCTAGCACTTGCTCTTGAACCTTCTTTCCACATCAATCCATGCATAGAATTTCTTTCCACTTTAGCCGCCATATTCTTCATCATATAACCAATCTTCCTTCCTTCTTTCACGCTACTAATCATATGGACAAGAGAGTTCCAAAAAGGAAGGATGAATGACTTAAAGTGTGGTTAGCCAAAGGAAAGGTTTATTGGCTCAAAATGGTATACAATGGATCATAATATCATTGGTAGGCTCATAGAGGCAAAGTGACTCAATAACACACCAAAAATGGCCTCAAATCATATCATGTGAACTCCTTATTTAAAGTAGCCTCAAATAAGACCAAAGCCAAGTTCTAGAGTATAATGCACATGTGTGAAACTCACATCAAAGAATATCATCCGTTCAAGATTGAAACGGGCATCAATGGCTCAAACCTCACGGGTAATAGGTGATCATGACTCATATCATCTCAAAATGCTCAAATCATCAAAGTATCAAGAATCATAGAATCAATAACACTCTAAACAAGACATGAATCAATAAGTCCACTACATCTAACATGAACTTTCAACACCATCCACACAATAATTAGACTATCTCATGCATCCATTACTCAAAACTAGCAACCATATAGTAATCATAACAAGCAAAAACAAGACATCATATAGGCACAAAGTCTAAAGCATTATAGAAACACTAAAATCATCCTAAACATAGCATTGCAATGAGATTTGTAAAACGAACACACCCCCAAACTTTTTTGGACCATGGTCTAAAAAGTTTGGCAAAAGTGAAGTAAATATCATGCAATGCTCAAAATAAAGCACAATACAACAAGAATCAATGAATAAGCTCAAAATAGCAATCTAAAATCAAGCAAACTAAACCTAGGAATAGAAACAAATAGGGATAAAAGAGTGTAAGACCATACCTTGAGTTGAGATTATGAATAGGAGAGTGAATTGCCAATTTCACAACAATTTCCTTCTTGGCCAAGTGAGCTCAACACATCTTTCTAAACTCAAAATTCTCATTAATTGTCATTGCAAATAAAAAATTTGAAGAACGAACACACTCCTCCAAACTTTTTTGGATCAAGGATCCTAAACGTTTGGAAAAAAATGATGAAAATAGGATTTGCAATGAAGCAATGAACAAACAATGCATATATAAGCTCAACTAAACCAAGAAATCACCATATATAACAAGAGGCAACACCCCCAAACTAGGATAAATCACATGCACCAACCAAGGTAAGAGAACATACTACCACATATGAAGCAAATAAAAATAAATAACAATATCTAAACTACAAAGCAAAACAAATAAGCAAGAAAATTTTTAGGATAGGTTGTCTCCCATCTAGCGCTTGGATTTAACGTCCCCTAGCCGGATGACACCGATGTTAGCTAAATGGCCAAGGATATATATCATTTTTTCCATCATATATCAATCTCAAAGCATCATGATTAAGGAAACATGTAGGATTTCTACCCCGAACACCCACTTTCCTTTTCATTTTATACTTGTAAGCACATGCATTTTTTTCCTTTTCATTTCTCATCATACCAATCCACTCACATCTCCTACTATCAAACATATTCAAAAGGATTTTCAATTCAATCTTATCATCAATCAATTCAAGAGGTAAGATAAATTCACAATAAACAACATTATCAATTAAAGCACAAGTAGAAGAGTCTAAGGGTTTAGAAATGCTCATTTCACCCTTAAGCTCATCCTCCACTTCATTTTGTTATTCTTCTACAATGATGCTCAAGTCCATGAGTGGACCTTCATCTACCTCTTCTTGTCCTTTTTCCTTTCCTCCACTTGAATCATCTCCTTCCTTCTCCTCCACTTCTTGTTCTTGATTCCTATCAATTTCAACAAGAGGAATGTCATACTTAAGATCATCATTAAAAGGATTAATATCATGATCAAAAGAATTATAAAGAGGATTAGTGAAATTCTTAGGATTGGAAATTTCTTGAACACAAGGATCTTTGATCTCCTCAAACTCATCATCACCATAGAGAGCCTTCTTAACAAAGTTAAAGGAATCATCAAAGTCCTTGTCTACATCATAACCATCATAATCATCCTCATCCTCTTCACTCTCATCTCTTTGCTCTACTTCTAATCCATCCTTCTCTTCTTCTTGATCCCTAATTAATTTAGCATGAGGATAATTATAAACATTATCATCAACAATAATAGGAATCTCATAATCAATGTAAGCATGAAAAGGACCACTAGAAATTTTAGCATTGAGAACATCTAGAATAGAAAGAGTTTTCTTCTCCTTATGATGATCATCATCTTCATATTCCACATTCCTTTCTTCCACCATACTTTCCACTTCCCCTTCATCTTTATCATCTAGATTACCCCCATCTTCCTCCTCACACGTCTCGTTGGCTTGGGTGCTCAATTGCTCAAATTGGAGCCCTAACTTCTCGATTCGCACACTACAAGCCAATTGTTCCAATTGGAACTCCAAGTTCTTGATTTGGTCACCTTGAGTTTTACAAATTTGATCAAACTTCTTGTTTGTCTCTTCAAAGTGCCTTTCATCTTCCATTCTCATTTCTTCCAATTGCTTGAGAATTTGAGCTAGAGCCTCATCTAAATAGCTAGGAGGAGTTTCTTCTTGATGGAAAGACATAGGAATGAGTGGAGTGTAGGAGTATGGCTCTTCATAAGAGGTGTAGGAATATGGATCTTCATAAGTATAGGAATCGCTTACTTGATTGGCTCCTTACTTTTTAATTTAGCCTTAAAATTGATATTTCGTAGCAGGATTTTAAGATAAGGTAGTTTGATGAAGGACCCACTCGAATATTCATATTCTTTATTCACCTGTTCATCTTTGCATCCTTGCATTAATGGTCTGTCTCAAAACGGGATATGCAAGTGATTCCCTACTTCCTATGCCATCAGTTCTATTATTAGCCCATTAGCGATTGAACAACCATTGAAGAGGTCTTGCCTACAACACCTATCTTCCAGACCAGGTCTCAGATCAAAGTAGTTCAAGGAAAGCCACAAAAAAACTGGTTTACGCCAAGACCACGAGCTGGAATCCTAACATCCAGAAGAATGGTTCACTAAAATAGGGTTTTGTTTCCATACCTCCCAATGGTTTACCCTATTTTTGACTTTCTCATTGCTGAGAGTGGCATCTCCTTCTTTTCTTTTCATCCTAGAGGGGAACGGAATCACTAGATTATACTATGATATTCGCCCAGCCTGAGAACCGTCGACCGATAGAAGAAAGGGAACGAGCGGGGGCTAAAGGTACTGTGATGTGGTCTATATTCGTTTTAGGTATCCATTTGGACATGCTATTGAATTAGGAGGATACAAATCTTCTTGTGGAGGTGGTGGAGTTTGGGCATGATTTCCATACATCATTAGCATGACGTTCTTCATCCTTTACTCAAGCAAGAACACACGATCAAGGTGTGTACGGGGATGTGGGTAAGGTTGATAAGTGCATGAATTAGGAGAGTGTGTGTGTTGTGGAGAATACGATCAATAGTTGAATTCGTCCATCTTCAATTGAATTCACTCCTACGACAATAAGCAAGTATCAACACTCACCAAGAATGATTAAAAACAAACAAAGAAAAACTAAGAAAAGAACATGTAAACATCAATACAAACTCAACAAAGTGATCGTTTCCCCGGCAACGATGCCAAAAACTTGTTTTCCAATATTGTGTCTCACTCAAGTGTACCTGGTCGTAGTAGACGTGGCAAGTTAACCAAGTAATAAAAATATCGAACACAGGGAAATGATGTGATATCAAGCAAGCATTGAATGTCTACAAAGGATAATAGCTAGCGAAAGCAAGAAAAGATCATGGTTTCTATCTACTTCAACAAGCAAAGTAAATCTAACTATCACCTTATAACAAAATGAGCAAATGTGGGATGTGTGTGCATGGAAGTACTCCTACTATGGTTCATCTAGTTTGCTATCCATCCTAGCATTAATAAGGTCTATTGGTGTCTTAATCAAGCTATGACTCTAACTAGTGTCTAGATCTCTCTAACAACACAAGCTAAAGGGCTCTATTAGGTGTCTAGATCTCTCTAACAACACCCAATACTCTAATTAAGAGGACTAGGCTTAAATGCAATTCTCATTGGTCATAGAAGGCATTAATTAAACACTTGGCATGCACAACATTCAATAAAGATCATTCATGAATAAGCTCAATTCTCATGTCTTGCTAATCCACTTAGGCTCTAAACATCCAATTGGCAATACCAAACATTCATACAAATCATTAATTAAGAGAATTAATCCCTCAAGATCACTAATCATGCATAGGATTAACAAGAGACCAATTTACACCATAGTATTCATACAACCATGCAACAGGAGATTAGCCCATGGCTAATTGGGAACGAAAAACAACAATTAAAAATCTAAACAATATTATTAAGAACTAAAACAAGAGAATTGAATGAAAACTTACCAATAGTAGATGAATTGAAATACAAGCTACAAACCTCTAAATTGCTAAGTCTTGATCCAAAGCTCAAAAACATAAATCGAACTGTAGAAACGTAGGAAATTCAATGGAGATTACAATGCAAAAAACGGATTAAAGATCTAATGGCTGGATAACAAGTTATGGTAGAAAGAAGATAGAAATCTAACTAAGAATCCACTAAGTAACCTCTAATCTCTCTCTAAAACTACCTAATTCTCTCTCTAAACTAATATAAGAAGATGGAATAATGAAGAAGATGCTTAAAAATCTAATCCTTGAGGTATTTATAGTGCCCACAATGCTTAGACCAAAGTGCTCCTCATTAAACGCGCAAAAAGATGAAACTGCCCCTGAAAATCCAAAATTAACACTAGGCGCTCGATCTCCTTCAAGTGCACGAGCGAACTCCAGCTCGCGCTACTGCGCACGTGCTAACTTGGCACTCGAGGCAGTGATTGGGCGCTCGAGGTGAAGAGGCTGGGCCCGCGACCTAGCCAGTTCCGTGCCGTCCGATCTTTGACTTCCTCGTTTTCTTCATATCTTGAGTTTTAGAGTTTCGATTGACTTGATTTTTTTGCGTTGCGACCCTCTCTTCAAGCTCTTTAACATGGTATATCATTTGCACCATTTGGATCAACTCAACAAATCTGAACTTTATCGAACTTGCTCGTCTCTTCACCTTTTTACTTGTTTTCACCTATAAACACAACTTTCTAGCCAACAAGGGGTCAAATGCACAAAGTATAGCATAATAGGGTTAAATATGAACATAAAATCATCAAAACCATATATAAATAGATGAAAAATGATGCAATTATGACCCTAATCAAGCAGCTTCTTATCTCATGGCATATAAACATTCTTCTGAGCTTTCACTTCGTAACAGCTTCTTTTCATACTCCAACCCTTCTGCTGCTACTGGTAATACTTTTTCAAGTGTACTGCGCTCCATGTGTACGATGAAGCTTTTCTTTTCATATCTTCAAGGTCATATGTCCCGTTTGCCCAGCTTGCAGTGACCCGGAACGGTCCTTCCCAGTTTGGCCCAAACACACCAGGTGGCGTCGCTAATCGTCTTCTCAAAACCAACTCCCCAACCTTGAATTTTCTGTTTCGTACTTTGGAGTTGTAGTATTTTTCTGCCCTTTGCTTGTAGGTAGCATTCTTTAACTCTGACGAAGCTCGGGTTTCTTTGGGCAAGTCTTTCTCCACTGCTAAAGCTTCGTCATTGCTTTCTTCATCATATCCAACTACCTTCCACGTCTGGTTTTGGACTTCCACCGAGATGACTGCTTCTGTTCCAAAGGCTAAGAGAAATGGGATTTCACCGGTGCTAGCTCGATATGAAGTTATGTAGGACCACAACACTTCTGGGAGTTCGTCTGTCCAACTACCTTTCTTGTCCTTGAGGTGGATCTTCAAGAAGGTTGATATGAAGTTATCTACGACCACAACACTTTAGGATCTTGTTCAGTGCTTCTACTTGTCCATTCAACTGTGGATGGTAAGGTGTCGAGTAATGCTTCTTGATGTTCCATAAGCTGCAGAATTCTCTGAGCTTTTGTCCGTCGAACTGTCTACCATTGTCTGTTACGATCGACTGCGGGAATCCAAACTGACATATCAAATTCTTCCAGATGAAGCTAATCATTCTCTCATGCGTTACAGTTGTTAGTGTCTCACCTTCAGCCCATTTTTTGTAATAGTCCACCGCTACAACGACAAACTTACACCGCCTCTACCAGGTAGGAATGGACCGATCAAGTCGATACCCCATTTTGCAAAAGGTCATGGGCTGAAGATTGATTTAAGTTGGCTTGCAGGAGTGTGAATGTTTGGCGTGAACATCTGGCACTTTCGGCATCTTCGAGCGAAGCTAATGACATCTTTGCTCAGAGTGAATCAGTAGTACCGTCTTGTATGCCAAAGCTTGCCCCCCTGCATGACTCCCACAGATTCCTTGGTGGATTTCTTCTAACAACTCTAACCCTTATTTTTCTGATAAACATTTGAGTAGGGGTAGAGAGAATCCTCGCTTGTATAGCTGACCATCCACCAATGTGTATCTGGCTGCTTGTTTCACTAGCCGACTAGCTACCCATACATCTTTTAGGAGCGATCCGTTCTTCAAGTAATTTTCGATCGAAGTGCGCCAATCATTGCTTTCTTCATGCCCCCCACTCAAAGTCTAATTTATTTTATAATCAGACATCGAGGGGTCTTTTAACTTGGTGATGACAACCTCCGTCAGCTCCGCCTCACCGCTACTCCTAGCTAGTCGGGCTAGTGCATCTACTTGAGTATTCTCCAGCCTCGGGATCTGCTCAATGTAAACTTGTTGGAACAGTGAGATTTGGTGCGCTACTATCTTCTGGCACAACGCCATCTGATGGTCCTTTACTTCATATTCCCCCGAACTTGGGATATTATTAGCTAGGAATCTCCGAAAATTTGAAGTTTGGTTGCCCCCACAGCTAATGATAACCTAAGTCCAGCTATCAGAACTTCATACTCCACTTCTTTGTTAGTAGCTCTGAAGTCTAATCTAATTGCTTAAGTGAAGACTTGTCTGTCTAGGCTTATTAGTACTACACCGGCTCCTGCTGCTGTGCTAGTTGATGATCCATCTACGTAGAGGTAACACGGTGCTATACGCCCCCTCGTCGGATCTTGTGGGAAAGTTAGCTCGACGATGAAATCGGCGAGTGCTTATCCCTTGATCATTGTTCGTGGTGCGTAGGTTATCCCGTATTGGCTAACTTCTAGTGACCATTTCAACAAGCGTCGTGCAGTGTCTAGTCAATGTAGTATTTGCCCGAGGGGGAAGGTTGTCAACACCTCCACCTGGTGATAAAAAAAGTAGGGTTGCAACTTTCTAACACTCATTAGCAGTGCGTAAGCCAACTTCTCCGTGGGTGAGTAGTGCAGCTCTGCTTCGTGTAAGGCTTAGCTTATGTAATACAACGTCTCTCAAGGCTCTGGCTTTGACAGGATCTGCGTATTGTTAAGGTACTCCTTGATGCTTTCAAAAGCCCTTTGGCATTCGCTCGTCCCTTAGAACTTGTCCTTGTGTTTGACCTTGATCGATTTGAAGAACGAGCGGTTTCGATCACTGGACCTAGAGATGAATCGGTTCAAAGCTGCCAAGCACCCGGTCAGCCTTTAGACCTTCTTCACTAAGTCGGGTGGCTTCATTTCCATGATGTACTTCACCTAGGATGGATTAACTTCAATTCCTCTTTGACTCACCACGTGGCCCAAGAACTTACCCGAATGTACTCCGAAGCTACTCTTCTTGGGGTTCAACTTCATGTTGTAGTGGCGTAATATGTCAAACGCTTGTTTGAGGTGATCTAGGTGATCCTCCTTTCTCAAGCTCTTGACTACAATGTCATCCACGTATACCTCCATCATATGTCCGATGTGTTGGTAAAAAATTTTGTTGACAAACCTTTAATAGGTAGCTCCGGTGTTGATGAGCCCGAACGACATCCTTTTCCAGCAGAACATGTTCTTATTCTTGTAGAACGTCGTCTGTTCCTGGTCGTCTAGGTGCATCGCTATCTGGTGATAACCAGCAAAAGCATCCATAAAAGTCATTATTTCGTGCCCTGCAGTATTATCTACCAGCTGGTCAATGTGGGGCAGTGGGAAATTGTCCTTCGGGCATGCTGCTTTGAGATCTGTGAAGTCAATGCACAATCTCCACGCTCCGTTTGGCTTCTTCACCAGTACTGGATTGGCCACCCACTGCGGACATAGTGCTTCTTTGATCAGCTTGTTATCGAGCAATTTCTTCACCTCCGTGGTTAAGGCTTCGTACTTATCTGGACCGTATTTTCTTCACTTTTATCGGACGGGTTTCTTTGTTGGGTTGATGTTCAATCGGTGGCATGCGTACTCCAATGGGATTCCCGTCATGTCTTCGTGAGACCAAGCAAATATGTCCAGGTTGGATTTCAGGAACTCGTCCATCTTGCTCCTGTATGGTTCTGGCAGCTCAGAACCTAAGAAAAGTTCTAAGTCTGCTCTGTCGGGATCCACCTGGATTGCTTTTAGCTCCTCCATGGGGGTAGCTCTCCTTTTCTTGTTCTTCCACCTTGGATCCGACGTGAGCTCGTCCCAGCCCAGCTCATCCTCCTTCCCCATGGGCTCGTAACCTACACGAGGTTCGAGGTCTTCGCCTCCCTCGTAAATATTGGTGGGCTCACGAGCTTCTCCTGGTTCTTGTTAGGTTGAACTGGTGGGAACGTCCTTCGTCTACCTCCATCAGTGCCGCCTATTGGGGTTCGTCAATCTGATCAGCCTGGGCGATCTTCATTTCCTCCGGCTGGTTGTCCACCTCCATCAACTCAGTTTCCACTGAGATGACGTCTAAGATGCTTGGCTTGTCCGTCGGATGTTGTACTTCGTCTTAAAATACGAGTACCTACGTAACAGGTTTTTAATCTGGAGTAAACACTCTCTAGCCTTCTTTAGATTGCCCTTGACAGTTTCGACACCTTTAGGAGTTGGGAATTTTAGACAGTAGTAGTAGGTTGAACATGCAGCTTTGCATTCATGAATAAAGGGACGGTCGACAAACCCATTGTAAGACGACTATTGATCTACCATAAGGAAGTCCACTAGTGTAGTCATTCTCCTCTCCGGGTCCTCGACCGATACAAGCTTGACACTAAACCTAATTATTCCTAGGGGAATGACTACAGTTTCCCCAAACCCCACTATTCTATGATTACATGGTTCGATGTACGACTCATAGTCACATAGCAGATCTAGGGTGTTCTTGAATAAAATGTTGGTGTAAGCGCCGGTGTCCACGAGCTGTCGGTGGTCCATTGTATTCATGATGTTGGCACTGATCACCAACGAGTTGTTGTGGGGAGTCAGAATTCCTTCCAAGTTCGCCTGTGAGAATGTCAGTTCCGCAGTTGGTTTAGCAGTGGGCTTGGAGCTATAGCCGCCTTTTTGCACCTAGTTGACAGCCCTTATCTCGACTTTCTCTGTCTCTTCGAGATGGACTGCCTACCATCTTCGAGTCCACCGATAGGACCCAACTGCTCCTCGATAATGAGGATTTCACGATTGGGCTCTTACTGCACAGGTGGAGGTGGAGGTGCCATACGTCTATTGCTCGATAGACCACGACGATCCATGTCCTCCTCATCTTCTTCATCGTCTGTCTCCTCCCTCCTCCCCTGTCTTGACCTTTTTGCTGGGGCCTTCTTTACAAACTCGATCAACTTACCATCCTCGTAGAATTTCCACAACTGCTTGAGTAAGTCCCGACACTCACTAGTGAAGTGACCGATACTCTGATGGTAAGCACAATATTTGTTAGGATTGAGTTTTTTGCGGTCTTGCCAGATCTTCCTCAGCTCATTCAACATTATTTTGTCCTTGACCGCAGTAAACACCTGGTCGATGGAGACTGTTAGTACTTGGTTCAGTTTCTCCTTGAATTCGTCCCCGTCGAATGACTTCAAATTTCTCGGGGTCTTATAGGTGCCCCCGGCCTTCTTGCCCTGTGGCTTCTTCTTCTCGGAGCTCCCAACCTCTTTTGCCAACGCCTCCTGCATGGCCACATACACCCCTGCCTTGTGTCTGAATTCGGCATAGGTTTTCAGACAGGATAAGTACATCTCCTTCCACAGCTCTATTCCCTTCTTTTGTCCGGCCATGACGGCCATAATTTTGGTGTCCTCATTGATAGGCTCGCCCTCCAGTAGGATTTTATCGAACTTCTCCAGGTACTGTTGGTCCAACTCCTTGTTTCCTTGTTTAATGTTGGCGAGTCTGTTCTTCTGGGTCAAGTATGACCCATAGCCAGAGAAGTATGATAGGAACTCCCGTGTCAGCTGGCCAAACGACTGGATCGACCTCGGGGCTAATGATGAGAACCATCTGTGGGCCCGGTTCCTAAGGGTCAACGGGAAGTTCCTGCACTGGGTGGCATCCGATGCTCCCACTGAGATCATAAAGTCTGTGTACTTGGAGATATGTACTTTCGGATCTGATTCTCCCTCGTATATAGCCATCACCGGGAACTGGATCATCTTTTGCACCGGTGCTTGTAAGATAGACGGTGCCAAAGGTGACACCGGGAGTGTTGTCGCGTCTGCTCCACCACTTTTTTGCGGCCACCTGCATCTGGAGCTGCTCCACGACCTTTTTTAGCTTGGCCAGTTCATTATCATGACCTGCCTCCTGTGGAGGCTGTTCAAGGGTCGCATGCCCCGCAGTCCCTCACTCTGGGGCAGGCCATCTGTGATATGCTGGAATTGCTGAGCACCGTTTGGGCTAAGTCTATTTGAGACTGGCCTCCTCAACCTTTCATGTGCGGACCTACGAGGGTGTAGGTCTGATTCCTTCCTTCGTACTGGAGGTAGTGACGCCGACACAGACTCTTGGGCTGTCTCTTCATATCTGGGTCCCAGTCTGCCCTGGAGGATATCTCGGGATCGGTGAGTCATGCAGACCTCGACATAGGTCCCAGTTGGCCTACCTTGTGACCCGAGCTTGTCCGTCACTTTTGCCTTTCCAGTAGCATTTTGGTGGCGGCGAGCTCTAGTGTAGCTCACCCACTCTCTCCCTGGGCTGGGTGGTGTGCATGTGCCGAGTCTCCTGCTCCCAGGCTGTGTGGGTGGGAGCTCGCTGGAGCTCACCTAGTTGCTGCTGCCTTTGCACCCCTTGTAGCAGGGCAATAGTCCGCTCCAGTTCATCTGGGTTTTAGAATAGGGCCTGAAGTGCTGGGTTCAGGCCATCTTGTACCAGGGTGGCATGATTGTGTCCATCAGCTCACTGGGGATCTCGCTAACGTGATGACTCACCATCAGCCTGGTTCTTCTGGGGAGCTCGTCCCTTCCACCTCCTGGTGGTTGATGAGGTGTGTGTATTATCCCTTGACATTGTTTGTTCAAATGGGGGGTAGTTCGTCTTCAACAATTTTCCAGCAAAGGTAGGGTTTTCAAAGGTCTTTCTATCCTTGCATGCAAGTGGTTTGTCCAAAATCTGGTTTAACCACAGGCTCACACGAGTTTAGAGTCTTTGATTCCCTTAGTTTGTCCACAAATTTCTGGAAAATGGTAAAATATGGAAATCTTTTTCAAATCTTCAAGTATGTTCTTGATGTTTTATCAAGAACACCTTCAAACTTCTCAATCTTTCTCACAAATTTTATAACCGGAGGTTTGGACCCTCTTTCTAGCGCCAAATTGTTGGTAGAATTTACTAATTAAGGTGTTTATGTGACTGAATTAACACTGGAATCCTACCAAACAATAATCAAGAAATTGGTTTGTGAGAGTTCTTGTAGAGAGAGAAAGTAGAGAGAAGTAATGTAGTTTGTATTATGAACTTAGAGAGAGAAAAGTATTACAATGACCCTATTTATAGGTTTGCATGTAATGAGGTGGCACACATTAAGCTTATTTAGCTTAATGTGCTGACAAGTGTCCTTAACACTTGTCATCATGCCTACCATTATTCTCTAATTACACAGCTTAGTCCTACTACATCACTATTAATTCCCTATGTAGCTATTGGCTTCACTTTGGACTGGGTGAGCTCCTTGGCTAGCTCCCTTGCCTTGTGTTGCTCCGGGAGGTGTTGATGGTAGTAGGACTTGGCCATTGCTTCTGGTATTAGGCCAGCTCCCTTGCGAGCTCTCTGTCTCCGTAATGTTCACTGGTTAAGAGGTGATGACACGTTACCAACTACTTGGGCGAGCAACTAGACGAGCTCTCCCTTTCCTCAAAGCGTTGACTGGTCAGAGGTGGTGACGTGGCTCTTCGTTAACCGGGCGAGCTCCTTGGCCTTAAGTTATTTATTTTGTTAATTTTTCCATAATAGTTCGCTTTAGTTCGCCTATCAACATTTGCCCCCAACTCGTCCACATCACGATTTTTCTAATGTGTGGGCGAGCTGATTTGCCTCTGTGGGCGAGCTCTAGTGAAGGCAAACTCCTTTCCGTATAGTGCCGAGCTCCGTGGTGAACTACCTTTAGGTGGTAGGTGAGCTGACGTGGCACAGAATTCGAGGCATCACTCATACCTTTCCATGCCTCAATTCCCGCACCCATCATTTCAAACTTTCAAATCTTTGCAAGTAAGTCCCTGGACTCTCTACAAACTACACTTCGCATCATCTTATTCTTATAAAAGGGAGAAAACTGTTTCATTATCGTAATAGAGGCAGCTTTCAGACGGAGGCATGCGCGAGTTTTTGCAGACAATAGTTTTGCATCTCTGGCTGAGTAGAGGGCGACTGTTGACTTGTACTAGAATTTTGTAAATTTAACAAAATCCACACCCTCAAAAGGAATGGATCATGTATTATAAGCAAGTATATGGACAAGTAGTATCGAATCCACATGAGGTAAATATAGGAGTGAATGTTTGATTATTGTTTAAACTAAAGAAAAATAAAATCCTATATGAATTGAAAATGCTAGGGGGTGTTTTCCTAAACTCTAACAATCATGCAACCAAATAATTTATTGATGTGGGTGTTGAGACAAGTACTGATCACATCTAGAATCACACCCATCCTCTAGGATTTTTATTCAAACGACTAACTTTTTAGTGTTGTTCGAATATTTGTCCTTGGTGTTGTTTCAGGTATGTGGTAGTTATTTTTACACGTCCCAGAATATTCAAAAAATCCAAGAAGGATCTGGAAACATGGAAGTTAGAGTGGAGGTTATTCTAATGATGGGAAGTTACCTCAACTCCTAAAAAATTGGATCTAACTTCTCTCACTATCGGATCCACTTCTTTGATGGATGTCTTTCATATCCCATGCTTATAAATAGAAGATCAAGACGTCCAAAACATAGAGAGAGACATCCCACTACAATACTGAAGCAACACGATTGTATAGGAATCCATTTTACAGTTTCTATTGTAGTGTTTTCACTAGTATTGATTACACCTCGTACAACACTGTGTATACTGTTATTCTGTACGTTTCGTATGTAATGTTCAAAGATAGTGGAAGTGCATACTTCAAGTAGACTTATACTTTACAATCTAGGTTTGCCATTTGGAAACTTGTTTGGATCATAGATCCAATTTTATGTTTTAGAGTGGAAGGATTGTTTCCACCTCTTGAATTTGTTTTTGTAATTACTTTTTCCAAGTTAGTGATATTTCAGCCTTGAGGCCACTACAAACTAAAAGTTTGTGAAAAGATTGAGTAATCCTTGTGTTCAAGTCTTTACTTACCCAGATTCTTACTTTAATTACAATTCTGCCCCTACTTTCAAATGCCCATAGAATCTTTATTTTACGTCCTATTTGACCCCAACAAGTGTCAAACTGTTCGAAATTCAAAGACCTACAGTTTAGTATAAAAAAAAATTAGACTATGAAGAGTTATTAAAATGACTCTTTTACCCTTGCACGGTTGTGCGTCTTTAACCCTCATTTTTATCCCATATCCTTCCTTATAAGTCCGTTTTTATCTGAACAAGTTACTATATACTCTAAATAAGCTTACTACTAGGAATAAACCGTCTAATTAATCTTTTATACATTAGAAACCTCAATCGAACCTTAAAGTCATTAGTAAATGAAAATTTTGTCCGTAGTCTCTAAGTGTAGTTCAATAAACCTAAGAAATTTGGAAAACTCTTATTATAGTCAGCATAAGTTAACTATTTTTACTATAATATTTTTATATAGCTCTATTAAACGTGCAATAAATCCTTGTAGGGCCGAAAGAGTAACCGAGAGTTGAAGCTGCATCTCTTCAGAACATACACACACATTAGTTCCAGGTGGGATGATTTCTACTCTTAATTGAGTTTAACTTTCAATGTTATGATTGTGATGTTAAAGTGAGATATGTGTTTGGTATATGTTATGACTATGCATGGATATGAATTATATTTGTCAAGCTGGGTAATGGCCCATACTATTTGTCAAGCCGGGTAATGGCCCATACTATTTGTCAAGCCGGGTAATGGCACGTATTACTTGTCATGCCGGGTAATGGCCCGTACTATTTGTCAAGCTGGGTAATGGTCTGTATTATGTGTCTAGCTGGGTAATGGCCCGCACTATGTGAATTTGAGTTACATTTTAATATCATATGTTCTATGCGTATCTGTTTAACAGTGCAATCTGAGTTATCCCACTGAGTGTATTTGAGACACTCATCCTTCTCCCTTATACATTTTTTTTAGATGTCAAGTGTGCTGTGGGAGAATAATGAGGTTGAAATATAGTACTTTATGAGTATGTGTGAAATCAATCAAAGAGGCAAATTCTGCTATTTTAATAAATGTGAAATTGTGACATTTTCGGTTGAGTAGTTGAGTATTTCGGTACAAGGGATATTGTAATGTAATTATGATTTGCTTTTATCGCTTTATATGTATAATTATTGAGTGTGAGCAAAGCGTCTCAATTTTCTCTTTTATGTTGATCTAAGCTTTGGTTGTTTTGGGGCACTAGTTCTGTAAATTGAGTATAGCTTCCGTTTGCCAAAATATCATTTTATTTACGATATCTATTGGTAACGCCTCAGTCCTAAGATAATCTTTTCTTTCTCTAATTGAATTTATGGGGTGTTACAGTTGGTATCATAGCAATGATCTGCATTAGGTAGATTTGCTCTGAATAAAAAAAATTTAAAGTATTAAAATGATTGTGTGGTGTTCCTGATAATGGCGCGTGGTAGACCACGCAGATAACTCCTAGCAGAGATTCCCCCAGCACCCAAAGTTCCCCTAATGCCTGAAGTTCCACTGGCACCCGCAGTTCCACTAGTACCTGAAAATGTTGATGCTGATCCTAATGATGATTTTGTAACTGTTATCCATGGGTTGGCACAACACTTTAGGGGCAACCCTGCACCGCTCGCTCCACCTCTACCACCTGCACCTAGAGTAGAGCCAATACCAGTCATTGAACAATTTAGACGTTTTATACCCCCAATGTTCAGCGGAAAGGAAGATCCTATAGAAACTGAAACATGGTTAAGATCCTTGGAGAAAATCTTTGCACATTTCGTGTGCAATGATGTCCAGAAAATCTTATGCGCTGTGTTTTAATTAACTAAAGAGGCTCATTATTGGTGGGAGGCTTATTGTCGTAATAAGACCCCTGATGAACGAGCTGCTATGACATGGCCCAATTTTAAGGAAATTGTGATTCAGAACTACCTGCCACAATCTTATCATGATAATAAGGAAAATGAATTTCTCTTTCTAAAATAAGGATCAATGACGGTATTAGAGTATGATCGTCGATTCAATCAACTTTTTAGATACGCAATCCATCTGGTGAATACCGAGGAGAAAAAGATAAGGTGGTTCAAAAAGGGTTTATGACCGAAAATCAGCACTATTTTGGCGGGACAAGGATACATGAAATTTGGGGAAGCTTTTGCAAGAGCTCAAGAAATTGAGTTTCGTTTGAAGAATGGGAATCCCAACCAAGGAATAATGAATACCCCGATGAAAATAAAATTTGGGGACTCGAGTATGGGAAGAGGAAATAATAATTTCCAAGGAAAACAAGCCAGTGCAAGTAAAGGTTCCACATCTGCACCACAAGGGAATATTCCACCTTGCCCCAAGTGTGGAAAAAATCACCGTGGATAGTGTCTCTTCAGGGCCGGTGTATGTTATCGCTGTAGGAGGCCAGGGCATACCATAATGAACTGTCCACTACGTAACAATGGAAAGCCTAGGGCTGGTCCTGCTCGAGTTTTTGTCATCACAGAGCAAGAGGCTGCTAATGAACCAGAAATAATGACGGGTATGTTAACAATTATTAATATACCTATACTCGTCCTTTTTGATACTGGGGCTACCAACTCTTTTATTTCTACCCGAACGTTCGATATGTTAGGTAACAAACTAGAGGTAATAAGTAATGATTCTCTTGAGGTTAGTATACCATCTGGTAGAGTTGTTCATACTGAGAAACTGTGTCATGATGTGCCAATAGGAATTGATAGTAAAATTTTAAGAGCGAATTTACATGTACTTAAAATGAAAGACTTTGATGTAATTCTGGGAATGGATTGACTTAGAGCCAACCACGCAGTCATTCGATGTTATGAGAAAGAAGTAATATTTCAACTACCCGGGGAAGAGAAATTCATATTCTTAGGAACAAAAGTTGGACTATTACCACGAGTGGTGACTATGATGAAAGCTAGAAGAATGTTGAAGATGGGAAATTGTCAAGCAAACTTGGTGAACATGGTAAAATCTGAGGAAAAAGAAGCGAGACTGAATGATATACTGATCGTGCGAGAATATAAAGATGTTTTTCCGGAGGAGCTGCCAGGGTTACCGCTTAACCGGCAAGTAGAGTTTGCAATTGATCTAGTACCAGGAGCTGCACCAATCTCAAAGGCACCATACTGAATGGCGCCAAAGGAATTACAAGAAGTAAAAGTTCAACTTCAGGAGCTTTTGGATCTAGGTTTTATACGGCCTAGTGTTTCGCCATGGGGAGCGCCAGTACTATTGGTGAAAAAGAAAGATGGTTCATTTAGGATGTGTATGGATTATCGGGAATTGAATAAATTGACCATCAAGAATAAATATCCTCTGCCAAGAATAGATGATTTGTTCGATCAGCTGAAGGGTGCGACAATATTCTCTAAAATTGACCTAAGGTCAGGAAACCATCAGGTAAGGATTAAAGAAAGCGATATAAAGAACTTTTAGGACACGTTACGGACACTATTAATTTATAGTGATGTCATTTGGGCTTAATAATGCACCAACTATCTTTATGGATCTAACGAATCACATTTTCCACCCATACCTTTATAAATTCGTGATCGTGTTCATCAATGATATCCTGATCTACTCACAAAATCAGAAACAACACGAGGAACATTTGAGAATCACTTTGGAGACACTTAGGAGAGAGACATTGTATGCGAAATTCAAAAAGTGTGAGTTTTGGCTAGATATGGTAATTTTTCTAGGTCACATTGTTTCAATTCAAGGAATTGAAGTGGACCCATCAAAAGTTGAAGCGGTGAATAAATGGAAGACACCTACGAATGTGAAAGAAATGCGAATCTT
Source organism: Prunella vulgaris (assembly GCA_026898435.1). NCBI lineage: Eukaryota > Viridiplantae > Streptophyta > Magnoliopsida > Lamiales > Lamiaceae > Prunella > Prunella vulgaris. Next base: position 184,105 of record JAPKLY010000553.1, read on the forward strand.
TCTAGGTCTAGCTGGATATTACAGGAGGTTTATTGAAAATTTCTCGAAGATTGCTAAGTCCTTTACAAATTTAACCAAGAAGTAGGTTAAATTCCAATGGATAGTTGAGTGTGAGATATCTTCCGTGAACTGAAGCAAAGATTAATCTCAGCACCAGTTTTGGCTCTTCCAGATGGATCAGAAGAATTTGTTATCTACAGTGATGCATCAAAACAAGGATTAGGTTGTGTCCTGATGCAACATGGAAAGGTAATTGCCTATGCAGCTGAAGCCCCATGAGCAAAATTACCCAACACACGATCTAGAACTAGTAGCGGTGGTGTATGCTTTGAAGATTTGGCGACACTATCTATACGGAGGAAAATGCTAAATCTACATGGATCATAAAATCTTAAATGTATTTCTTCGAACAAAAGGAATTGAACATGCGACAAAGAAGATGGTTGGAATTAGTAAAGGAGTACGACTGTGCAATTCTAAATCACCCTGGAAAAGCGAACATTGTCGCGGATGCCTTGAGCCGAAAAAGAAAAGAAGAGGTGATATATGCAATCATAAGTCAAAAAATAGTTGATACGTGAGTTTGCACAAATGAGATTAGAAATAGTGGTATCCCCACAAAAGATTGAGAGATGATTGCGGTAATGATAGTGAAACCAACCTTAAAAGAAAAAATAATTGAGGCCCAGAGAAATGATGCCTTCTTAGAGAAGATTAAAAATCAAGTGGGAACGGAGAAAGCAAGAGGTATTGCCTTAAACGATGAGGGGACACTTTTTTATGATGGAAGGATATGTGTTCCTGAGGATGAAGAACTCCGAGGAAAAATACTAAAAAAGGCTCATTATACTCCCTACACCGCACATCCAAGAGGCACAAAGATGTACCAGGACCTGAGAAAGATGTATTGGTGGAGTAATATGAAAGGAAGTGTAGGATCTTTCATTCAAAAGTGCATAAGTTTTCAGCAAGTGAAAGCCAAACATCAACTACCATCCGTACTTCTACAACCATTAGAAATTCCAGAATGGAAATGTGAACATATTACAATGGACTTTGAAATCGGCTTACCCAAATTTATACGAGGAAATCAAGTTATCTGGGTCATTGTTGATCGGTTGACAAAATCGGCACATTTCTTGCCAATCAAAATGACCTAGGGACTAGATTAACTTGCACAGATATACTTAGAAGAAATTGCTCGATTACATGGAGTGCCAGTTTCAATAGTTAGTGACAAAGACCCGCACTTTACTTCTAAATTTTGGTACAGCCTGCAAACTACAATGGGTACGAGGTTAAATTTCAGTACAACTTTCCACCCTCAAACTGATGGACAATCTGAGAGAACTATCCAAACCTTAGAAGACATGTTGAGAGCGTGCGTGTTGGATTTGAAAGACAATTGGGAAAATTATCTATCATTAGTAGAATTTGCCTACAATAATAACTATCAAGCCACAATTGGGATGGCTCCTTATGAAACCCTTTATGGAAGAAAGTGTAGATCACAATTATATTGGGAAAATTTTAGGTCTTGAGACGATAGAAAGAACGGTAGTAGCTGTTGAAAAGATCAAAGAAAGAATAAAGATGGTGCAGGATCTACAAAAGTCATATGCTAACAAACGACGTAAAGATTTGGAGTTCCAACTAGGAGATAAAGTGTTTTTGAAAGTTACACATATGAAAGGAGTTATTCGCTTCGGCGAAAAAGGAAAGCTAAAACTAAGATTTATTGGACCTTATAAAATTCTGGACCGAGTAGGGAATTTAGCGTACAGACTGGCATTGCCACCTAAGTTATCTGGAGTGCATGATGTATTTCATGTACCAATGTTGCGAAAATATGTGTTTGACCCAAGCCATATAGACAATCAAGAAGGTATGGATATCGATAGCAGTCTATCATATGAGGAGTTCCACTAGCAATTCTTGATCAAAAAATTCATAAGCTAAGGAATAAAGAAAATTTCTTAGTCAAAGTTCAGTGGAGCAGACATGGTCAAGAAGAGGCAACTTGGGAACGAGAAGATGAAATTCGAAAGAAATATCCTCATCTACCTTGGTTCGGTAAGTATAATTTCGAGGACAAAATTCATTTTAGGTAGGTGGATTGTTATACCTTAATAAAAAAAAGAAAAAGAAAAGTTACGGGTAAGGATAAATGAGTAAAAGGATGAGTAGGCACTTACTCTACAGTAATTAGATAATCACATCATCGGTAAGAGAACAGGATAAAAGGAAAATAAAAAGATATTAAAAGAAAAAAAAGAAGATAACACCTCAGAGCTTCCGACGGAAGAAACTTTCAGGTATACACTGCCTCTGATCAATTCTCACAAAAACTATACATACGATATATTGAAATTCTCGTGACGTGTCATAGATTACGAAATTGAAATAGGTATGTTGATCGGATGTTTGTAGCGATGGGAAATTTAAGTTAAAGGTTTGAAAATTCGGAAATTTTCTGAAACTTCTTCGGATCGTCGCTGTCTTTCTGGTGAACGATAGGCGATGAAACTTGTACCATTTTGAAGCTTGCCATGAGTAGATCATCGTTTTACTTTCTTATTGTATTTTCGGTATAGTAACTGGTAGGAAATTTAAGCCTGAAGTTGATACGTTAAATCTCTTCGAATGTTGGAACTAAACTCAGTTAATTGAAATAGTTTGATGGATTCATGGTAATTAAGTTATGTGATGTTGGATATAGGCTAGGATTCAGTCAAAAGAATAATGAGATTGAAGCTAGAAGGGTAGAATCTCTCGGAATGAAATTTCGGCGGATACAGGGGACAACCAATTTTTCTGGCGTCGCTCTCCGGTGGCCGTTTAAGTCGAATCTTAGGCAGAAATGAATGCTGAGATTGTGAGGATTCGAACGGTGTTATCGATTTTTCCATCGGAGTTGTGTGTGGTGGGAAGGACGATTTTGAATGAAATCTTATACTTGTGGGGCGAAATATGAGAATTAGATGAATAGTAAGGACCAAACTGTAAATTAAAAAATTACCCAGATTCTTACTTTAATTACAATTCTGCCCCTACTTTCAAATGCACGTAGAATCTTCATTTTACGTCCGATTTGACCCCAACAAGTGTCAAACTGTTCGAAATTCAAAGACCTACAGTTTATTATAAAAAAAATTAGACTATGAAGAGTTATTAAAATGACTCTTTTACCCTTGCACGATTGTGCATCTTTAACCCTCATTTTTATCCCAAATCCTTCCTTTTAAGTCCGTTTTTATCAGAACAAGTTTCTATATAGTCTAAATAAACATATTAATAGGAATAAACCGTCTAATTAATCTTCTATACATTAGAAACATCAATCGAACGTTAAAGTCATTAGTAAATGATAATTTTGTCCGCAGTCTCTAAGTGTAGTTCAATAAACCTAAGAAATTTGGGAAACTCTTAGTATAGTCAGCATAAGTTAATTATTTTACGATAATAGTTTGATATAGCTCTATTAAACATGCAATAAATCCTTGTAGGGCCAGAAAGAGTTAGCGAGACTTGAAGCTGCATCTCTTCAGAACATACACACACACTAGTTCCAGGTGGGATGATTTCTACTCTTAGTTGAGTTTAACTTTCAATGTTATGATTGTGATGTTAAACTGAGATATGTGTTTGGTATATGTTATGACTATGCACGGATATGAAATATATTTGTTCAAGCTGGGTAATGGCCCGCACTATTTGTCAAGTCGGGTAATGACCCGTACTATTTGTCAAGCCGGGTAATGGCTCGTATTATGTGTCATGCCGGGTAATGGCCCGTACTATTTGTCAAGCCGCGTAATGGCCCGTACTATTTGTCAAGCCGGGTAATGGCCCGTAATATGTGTCAAGCTGGGTAATGGCCCGCACTATGTGAATCTGAGTTACATTTTCATATCATATGTTCTATGCATATCTGTTTAACAGTGCAATCATTGAAGTTATCCCACTGAGTGTATTTGAGACACTCATCCTTCTCCCCTATACATTTTTTTTTCAGATGTCAAGTGTGTTGTGGAGAATAATGAGGTTGAAGTATAGTACTTTATGAGTATGTGTGAAATCAATCAAAGAGGCAAATTCTGCTATTTTAATAAATGTGAAATTGTGACTTTTTCGGTTGAGTAGTTGAGTGTTTTGGTGCAAGGGATATTGTAATGTAATTAGGATTTACTTTTATCGATTTATATGTATAATTATTGAGTGTGAGCAAAGCGTCTTAGTTTTCTCTTTTATGTTGATCTAAGCTTTGGTTGTTTTGGGGCACTAATTCTATAAGGGCTCATTTGGTTCGTAAGATAAAAATATCTATCCGCCAAAAATATGCATGTTTTTGGCGGATAGATATTTTTATCTTACGAACCAAATGAGCCCTAAATTGAGTATAGCTTCCGTTTGCCAAAATATCATTTTATTTACGATATCTATTGGTAACACCTCAGTCCTAAGACAACCTTTTCTTTCTCAAATTGAATTTACGGGGCGTTACAAAAAAGTTGAACTCCTTGACTTGCAGAGGATGAACATAGAACTTATTGAACTTGGACTCTTAACAGCAAAATTTGCAGCCTTAAAACTTAGACCAACTTTGCTGGATAGAATTCACATTAAGTAACAAAATAATGAATATTTTGCTAAAATAAATAGAGACATAACTTCAGACAAATTCTCGAATATCCAGTTGACAAAGAAAAATGTACTCCAATACAGAAATAGATTATATGTACTTGATGTTGATAAAACTCGTGAAGATGTGATGACAGAATTAAGTACATTCAACCCCATATTTTGTACATCTAGGAGCCACTAAAATGTACAGAGATGATTAGGGTCATAATTGCATGTTTTTTCATCAATTTATATATGGTTTTGACGTGCTTATATTCATATTTGACCCTATAATGATATACTTTATGCATTTAACCCTTTTTGGCTAGAAAGTTGTGATTATAGGTAGAAACGAGCAAAATAAGGAAGAAACGAGCAAGTTCGAGAAAAGTCCATATTTTGGAGTTGAGCAAAATGAAGAAATTAATATTCCACGTCGAAGAGCTTAAAGAGAGGGTCACAACGAAAGAAAAATCGAGTCAATTGGAGTTCTAGAGCTCAAGATATGACGAAAACAAGGAGCGACGAGCATGACCCGGACTAAGGACATTGATCGACAGGACTCCTTCAGCGATCGGCAGCTTCCGCTCGACCGGATCCCTGGATCGATAGGTGTCGAGCGACTAAGCGAGCGACCATCGTTGGTCGGCAGACGTCCAGCTCTTTTGCGACAGAAGTGTCTTCCGCGCGACCAAGGCTTCCGATTGAGCTCGGCAGCCTACAAGCTCTTGTGCGACAAAAATGACTTCCGCGCGACCAAGCTGTCGACCACGGTCGGCAGCCACTCAGGCTCTAGTCGACATCAGTTCAAGAACTCGGATTTTCAGGGCTATTTTCGTATTTTTGCGCATTTTAATGAAGGGCACTTTGAACTAAACATTGTGGGCACTATAAATACTCAAGGATCAGATACTCAAAGGATCATCTTCATTATTCCAAGTTCTTCGATTAGTTTAGAGAGAGAATTAGGTAGTTACTTAGTGAGTTCTTAGTTAGATTCAATCTTCTTTCTTCCATAACTTTTGATCCGTCCGTCGGATTTTAGATCCGTTTGTTCCTACATACTTGTAGTGATTAGAGCATTATTCCTGCGGTTCAATTTCGTATTTAGAGCTTTGGATCAAGACTTAGTATTTGGAGGTTTGTTGCTTGTATTTTTATTCATCCACTTATGGTAAGTTTTCCTTTAATTCTCTTGTCTTAGTTCTTAATAATGATGATTAGATTGTTAATTGTTAATTTTCATTACCAATTAGCCATGGGCTAATATCCTTGTTGCATGGTTGTATGAATACTATGGTGAATTTAGTCTCTTGTTAATCGTATGCATGAATTAGTGATCTTGTTGGATTAGTTCTCTTATTAATAAGTTGTATGAATGCTTGGGATGTTTAATTGTGATATATGGCTTATATGTTCTAGCAATGAAATGAGAATTGAGCTATAAGAACCTTATGCATACCAAGTGTTTGATATTTGGCTTGTATGACCAATGAGAATTGCATATTAGCCTAAGACCTCTTAATTGGAGTGTTAGGAGTTGTAGAGAGATCTAGACACCTAATAGAGTCTTACCTTGTGTTGTAGAGAGATCTAGACACTAGTTGACTTGATTAATACACCAAGAGATCTTTTGCATGCTAGGATGGATAGGATTCTAGAGGAACCATAGTAGGAATACTTCCATGTACACTTCACACTTTCTCACTTCTTTGAGGTGATAGTTAGGATTTACTTTGCTTTGCCATAGTAGATAGAATCCTTGATGATTTTGTTGCTTTCCTAGCTATTAGCCTTTTGTAGACATTCAATGCTTGCTTGATATGGCATCGTTTCCTGTGTTCGATATTTAACTTGCTTAACTTGCCACGACAACAATGACCATGTTCACTTGTGTGGAAATCATACACGATTTTGGCAAACAAGTTTTTGGCGCCGTTGCTGGGGAAACGATCTCTTTGTCAAGCTAGTTGATGATTGTTTACATTTCTTTTCTTTATTTTGTTTCTGGTTTTTTTTGACTATTCTTGGTGAGTGTTGATACTTGCTTGTTTTTGTAGGAGTGAGCTAAATTGAGATAGGCGAATACAACAAATACTCATATTTCCCACAAGACACATATCCTCCTAATTCATACACCTATCAACCTTACCCATATCAACCACCACCTCCAAAGAAGAATCTTATCCTTATTCTCCAAATTCATACACCTATCAAAATTCCTACTCTATTGAGGATCCATATTCCTATACCTCGTATGAAGAGCCATATTCATATACTCCACCCATTCCTATGCCTTGCCATCAAGAAAAAAATCCTCCTAGCCATTTAAATGAGACTCTAGCTCACATTCTCAAGGAATTGGAAGAGATGAGCATTAAAGTTAAAAGGGACTTTGAGGAGACAAACAAGAAGTTCGATCAAATTTGTAAGACTCAAGGTGACCAAATCAAGAGTTTGGAGTTCCAATTAGAGCAATTGAGCATTCAAGCCAATGAGATGTGTGAGGAGGAAGATGGGGGTAATGAGGAAGATGAAGGGGAAGTGGAAAACAATGATGAAGATAATGATGATCATGAGAAGATTAAAGCCTTTTCTCTTCAAGATTTTTCTAATGCTAAAATTTCTACTAATCCTTCTCACGATTCCTTTGAGCACGATATTACTATTATTATTGATAATGTTGCTTATAACATTTCTCAAGTTGAATTTGTTAGGGATCAAGAAGAAGAGGAGGATGGACTAGAAGAAGAGAAAAGAGAAGAGAAGGAAGAGGTGAAAGAAAAAGAAGAAGAGGATAAGGAAGTAGATGATTCAAGAGGAGGAAAGGAAGATGATCAAGAAGAGGAAGATAAATGTCCACTCATGGACTTGAGCTTAATTGAAGAAAAACAACAAATCAAAGTGGAAGAGGAGCCTACAAATGAAATAAGTATTTCTCTACCCCTAGACTCTTCTACTTGTGCTTTAATTGATAAAGTTGTTTATTGTGAATTCATCTTGCCTCTTGATATAATCGATTACAAGATTGAATTGAAAATCCTCTTGAACATATTTGTTAGTAGGAGATGGGGGTGGATTGATATGATGAGAAAAGAGGAAAGTTCATGTGCTTACATATATAAATTGACAAGGAAAACGGGGGTATGGGGTAGAAATCCTACATGTTTCCTTGATTGTTATGCTTTGAGATTAGAGTTAGATGGGGAGGATGCCAAATATCCTTGGCCATTTAGCTAACATTGGTGCGTCCGGCTAGGGGACGTTAAATCCAAGCGCTAGATGGGAGGCAACCCATCCTTAACGTTTTCTTACTTATTAGGTTTGCTTTGTAGTTGAGATAGCTTATTTGTTTTGATTTGCTTCATATGAGGTAGTGTATTCTCTTACTTGGTTGGTGCATGTGATTTATCCTAGTTTGAGTTCCTTGGTTGAGTTGAGCTTGTACATGCTTTTATTGGTCATTGATTCATTGCAAATCCTATTTTCATCACTCTTTTCCAAACTTTTAGGATCCTTGATCCGAAAAAGTTTGGGGGGGGGGGTGTGTTCGTTCTTCAAATTGTAGATTTACAATGACATTTGTGAGCTTGAGAAGGTGTGATGAAGAGATTTCTCTTCCTACTTAGCCAAGAAGGAAATTCTCGTGTAAGTGGCAATTCACTCTCCTATTCTTAATCCCAACTCAAGGTATGTCTTTACACTTATCTCTCCCTAATTGCTTCCATTCCTAGGTTTAGTTTACTTGATTGTAGATTGTTATTTTGAGCTTAAGTGTTGATTCTTGTTGTATTTGCTTTGATTTGGTGCATTGCATGATCTTTTCTCCACTTTTGCCAAACTTTTTAGACCTATGGTCCAACAAAGTTTGGGGGGAGGGTGTGTTAGTTTCGTAAATCTCATTGCAATGCTATGCTTAGGATGATTCTAGTGCTTCTATGATGTTTTTAGACCATATGCTTATATTGATGACTTGTTTTGCTTGTTAATTTTAGCCATTGTTGTTTTTTTTGAGTAGTAGATGCATGAGATATGTTTATGGTTGTGTGGATGAGTTGAAAGTTCATGTTGGATATAGTGGAGTTATGGCTTGATTCTTATCTTGTCTTTTGTGCTATGAATTTGATGATACTTGAGATTTTGATGATATGAGCATTTTTTATATGAGATGAGTCATGATCACCCTATACCTGTGAGGTTTTGAGCCATTTATGCCCGTTTCAATCTTGAACGGATGATATTTCTTTGATGTGAGTTCCACACATGTGCATTATACTCTAGAACTTGGCTTTGGTCTTATTTGAGGCTACATTAGACATTGATTTCACATGATATGATTTGAGGCCATCTTTGATCTATATTGAGCTACTGTGCCCTATGAGCCTACCTTGATATTATTATCCATTGCTCACCATTTTGTGCCTATTGACCTTTCCTTTGGCTAACCACATTTTAAGCCATTTTCCTTCCTTTTTGGAACTCTCTTGTCCCTATGATTAGTAGAGTGAAATGAAGGAAGGAAGATTGGTGATATGATGAAGAACATGGTGGCCTAAAGTGGAAGATATGAAGAATTCTATGCATAGATTGAATTTTTTTTTGAAAAAGGCAAGTGCTTGCAAGCATGAGAAAAAGTTGACTTTTGTTGAAAATATGGTCAAGTTGACCTTTGTTGTGAATATGGCTATTAGTTGCAAAGAAAGAAAATAATGATCTTGAAAGTGTGATATTGAAAGAGCATGAAGAGTATGTGCAACATTGCATGAAGATTTGGATGATTATTACTTGATTCCTTCTATGCTTTACTAATCATACTTAGTCACTCTTATCCATATCTATCCTTCCCTACCAAAGAGCCAACATTGATGTGTGAATGATTTGTCATTTCAAGTGGTGGAGAATTTGAGACTTGAGCCAAGCTTATGGTAGTATTTGTATCATCGTGTGAAGATTGAGAGAACCTCAAACACTTGAGAGATGAGCTACACACTTCTATGTGAGGATCATGACTTGTTGATTTAACAATTTGTTCATTGATTCGATTTTGATTGTTGATTTGATGAAATTACATATTAGACTTGTTTGATATTTAGCTATGATTCTATGGCATTTGAACTTGTGCTTGATGCTTCATACATACAATTATTCGCCTATCTTATCGCTTCGTTGCTCGAGGCCGAGCAACAATCTAGTTTGGGGGTGTGATTAGGGTCATAATTGCATGTTTTTGCATCCATTTCTATATGGTTTTGATGTGCTTATATTCATATTTAACCCTAAAATGATATACTTTGTGCATTTAACCCTTTTTGGCTAGAAAGTTGTGATTATAGGTGGAAATGAGCAAAACGAGGAAGAAACGAGCAAGATCGAGAAAAGTCCGAATTTTGGAGTTGAGCAAAATGAAGAAATTAATATTCCATGTCGAAGAACTTGAAGAGAGGGTCACAACGAAAGAAGAATCGAGTCAATCGGAGTTCTAGAGCTCAAGATATGACAAAAACGAGGAGCGTCGAGCATGACCCAGACCAAGGACATTGATCGACAGGACTCCTTCAGCGATCGGCAGCTTCCGCACGACCGGATCCCTGGATCTACAGGTGTCGAGCGACTAAGCGCGTGACCATTGTTGGTCGGCAGACATCCAGCTCTTGTGCGACAGAAGTGTCTTCCGCGCGACCAAGGCTGCCGATTGAGCTCGGCAGCCTACAAGCTGTTGTGCGACAAAAATGCCTTCCGCGTGACCAAGCTGTCGACCATGGTAGGCAGCCACTCAGGCTCTGGTCGACAACAGTTCAAAAACTCGGATTTTCAAGGCTATTTTCGTATTTTTGAGCGTTTTAATGAAGGACACTTTAGACTAAACATTATAGGCACTATAAATACTCAAGGATCAGATTCTCAAAGGATCATCTTCATTATTCCAAGTTCTTAGAATAGTTTAGAGAGAGAATTAGGTAGTTACTTAGTGGGTTCTTAGTTAAACTCAATCTTCTTTCTTCCATAACTTTTGATCCGTCCATCGGATTTTAGATCCGTTTGTTCCTACATACTTGTAGTGATTAGAGCTTTATTCCTGCGTTTCAATTTCATATTTTGAGCTTTGGATCAAGACTTAGCATTTGGAGGTCTGTTGCTTGTATTTCTATTCATCCATTTATGATAAGTTTTCCTTTAATTCTCTTGTCTTAGTTCTTAATAATGATGATTAGATTGTTAATTGTTAATTTTCATTACCAATCAGCCATGGGCTAATATCCTTGTTGCATGGTTGTATGAATACTATGGTGAATTTAGTCTCTTGTTAATCCTATGCATGAATTAGTGATCTTGTTGGATTAGTTCTCTTATTAATGACTTGTATGAATGCTTGAGATGTTTAATTGGAATATATGGCTTATATGTTCTACCAATGAAATGAGAATTGAGCTATAAGAACCTTATGCATACCAAGTGTTTGATATTTGGCTTGTATGACCAATGAGATTTGCATATTAGTCTAAGACATCTTAATTGGAGTGTTAGGAGTTGTAGAGAGATCTAGACACCTAATAGAGCCTTACCTTGTGTTGTAGAGAGATCTAGACACTAGTTGGCTTGATTAATACACCAAGAGATTTTTTGCATGCTAGGATGGATAGGATTCTAGATGAACCATAGTAGGATTACTTCCATGTACACTTCACACTTGCTCACTTCTTTGAGGTGATAGTTATGATTTACTTTGCTTTGCCATAGTAGATATAATCCTTGATGGTTTTCTTGCTTTCCTAGCTATTTGCCTTTTGTAGACATTCAATGCTTGCTTGATATCGCATCGTTTCCCTGTGTTCGATATTTAACTTGGTTAACTTGCCACGACAACAATGACCACGTTCACTTGCGTGGAATTCATACACGATTTTGGCGAACAAGAGACTTGAAATTGCATTATTGGTGGTCAGGTGTGAAAAGAGATACTATTAGATTTGTGGAAAAATACTTGACTTGCCAATAGATCAAAACAAAACATCAGACCTGCGGGAACTTTGTAATCTTTGCTTATTCTAGAATTGTGGACCGATTGAATAGCTCATTTTCTATCAATTTTTACCTCATGCCCCACTGACCATTATGCCCAGATATATATAGACAGGAAATTGTCAGACTCCACAGTGTACCCTTCACTATTATTTCAAACAAAGACTCTAGATTTTTGTCTAACTTCTGAAAGAGTCTACACAAAGCATTAGAGACTCAATTATTGTTCAATATTGTATATCACCACAGACAAATGGACAATTAGAGAGAGCAACACAACTTCTAGAAATATGGTAAGAGTTTGTGAGTTAGATTTTCAATGTTAGTGGAGTATGTTGGTCCCAAATAAGCAAAGACAGGTGTATGGGGGGGGGGGAATACACCTGTAAGTCCAATTTTTAAATAGACAGTTAGTTAGTGGACCTTTTTAAAAGTACAGGCTACTTCGAAAAGATCAGTGGACTTGAAGGTCGCCTGACAAGTAGTTTGAGTATTTGATCAGATTGAGTTTTGCAACGGATTATTAATGAAAACACTTGAAGTTAATACCCACACAAAAGCACAAGAGACACAGGGATTTATAGTGGTTCGGAGTTCAACTCTCCTACATCCACTTTTCCTGATTTAACAGGAGAATTCCTTAACCACAGGAATTCCTTATTTTAGAGTGCCAAGGTGCACTGATCAAGAATAACTCCTCTTGATCTCTAGGATTTTCACTGAGTCCTAGTCCTCTCAGATTTCAGACTGAGACACTCCTCAGCTTACTTTCTTCCACTCACAACCTTGAACCTTACTTGGTTTAAGGATTTGAGTTTTTCCAACTGTGGTTGAGATAACCCTTTACAGTGAAGACTAATATCTAGATAGGGTTATCTCAGTAGGCTTCTGAGATATTACAATGTAAGCCTAAATACAAGATTGAATTCTAATCAATGTAAGCGCTTGAGAAACTAGAGTAATTTTCGAGTGCTTGAACTTTTCAGTTTTTCAGTTGAGTTTGGTAGTTTCCCGTACTTGGCCTCTTCTTCAACTCTTGTATTTATAGACTTAAATTTGAAATACTATCCGTTGGAGAGATAGTTTAAAATTCAAGCTATTTTGGTGACCTAATGTTCTTCCAGATTTTTCTTAGATTTTTAATGGTCAAATCTGTGAAAATATAGTATTCCAACGTTCCATAGATCTTCTTCTGATTTTGGGTGGTCAACCTCTCAAGCATTTAATTGTTGATAGCTCATTAAATGCCTGCTTAGAGTTAATGCAGCCGCCTTTGAAAACTATGCCATCCTAGGTTGTTGGTTGCTTCTGAACTTGGTACTGACAGGACAGGCTTTGTGTCAGATCCGTACATAGGTGGCAGCATCTCATTGGTCTGTCTTAATTGTTCTTTATTCTAGTCTAACAGTTGCATTGAAGTCCTCTGTCTTTTTATCAGGTGACTTGGAACATTCTCTTTGCTGTATTAAACACTTCATTTATGTGCTTGCTGCTTCCTTATTAAATGCTGAAGGCATTTAATACATCTGGTTACTTGTCTTCTGGGGAGTCCTTCAGGCTGCTTGAAGTTAGTCTCCTGGGGTGCATTCTTCAGAAGGTGGGTGTATCTGCTAATACATCATCAAGCTAGTCTAAAGTTCTTCAGGCCAGTCTCTATACATCAAACTAATTTTTTACATAAGTAGCATGTTACAATTTAAACTTATATTCAAAGTTTTTATCATAAACACTTTGGACTAGATTTCTAAGTCTTTATAGACAGATTATTACATCAGGGGGGTCTTTGGAATTTTATCAAAACATTTTACAAGTCATTTCCCAACAATTTCCCCCTTTTTGATAAGAACAAAGACTTATCCTGACTAGCCTATATCAGAAGCTTTTACTTAGCAAAAAATTATTTTCAGAGGTTCCCTCTGAGTAAGTACCTGCAGTTTAGTTAATCAGTTTATAATAAAGTGCACAGGCCTAGCAGATAATGAGATATTATCTTTGGGCTCAAAAGGATAGAATTCTTCATTAATAGGGAATTGGTTACAGTTTACAGCTTCAGACTATAACCAAGGAAACTATCCTGACCAAATTTATCAAAACAAAAAAACACTTTCAACTTCTCCTTTCATCAGTGCACTTGTCTTCACAGGCTTCCAAAAGCTGGTTCCACCCCATATTGTGCAAACACCCTTTTCTTTAATTCCATCTTCTTCTCCATTACCTCCTTGCTATGTCCCCTGAGGCCAAGTTGGTCACAAACCACTAGCCATTCATTGAGAATATCCCGCATCCTCACTTCTCCACTGGCATCCATAGGGGGCATAAAGAGAATGGGTCCAGGAGCCTTGAAAGGGTCTCCTCCACTGTGTTCTTCCCAGGAGTTCAGAATCCTGAGATACAGGGCAGACCAGTTTTCCACCATTTTCTGATGAAAGACTTCATCAGCTTCCACTCCACCAAACTCTCCTGTGACATAGAAGGAGTACACAAACTCCCTCTTGGCTTCCTCCCAGGAGTCATTAATCTCCTTAGGAACCCAAGGATCTATGTGAGGATACCTTGCAATGGGCTCACTAGCCTGAGCCTGGCTTCTCTTAGCTTTCAACCTCCAGTAAGAGCTTTTGGGCTTCCTTGGTGGTGGGGGCTTCATCACTTGGCCACTCTCAATCAATCTCTGCTTCTCCTCCATCTTTTCCAAATTGTATTGATCAAGAGTCTTCCCTTCCTTAACTGCCCGGGCTGGGCTGAGTGATGGTGGCCTGAACAAGTCCTCAGTGGACTGGACTTTCTTGGGTGGACTTGGTGCTAGGGAAGCAATAGGATTGAGGTTTTCAACTGGAAGCTCCCTGACTTCCTCTTCTCCCTAATCAACTAGCCTTCTTCTTTTAGTGCCCTGTTCCTCAGAAATGCTCCCCTTTCTCTGCTCATTTCTCTGCCTCTTTTCCCTTAAGATCTGATCTTTTGCCTTAGAGAGTCTGGTCTCTTTACCAGTATCAGCTTTGCCCTTCCTCTTCTCTCCAATAGTTGCTTGCTCCCTATCTCTCACAAGGGTGTCAATCTCCTGCCTGACACCTGCTACAACTTTCTCAGGATCAGGCTCCTTTCCCACTGATGGGCCACCAAGTGGCCTAACTCTTTCTCCTTCCCCCTTCTTGCTAACTCTGTCTGAGAGTTCAGCAAGAGCAATCGAATGCTTGGCAGTGTCCTGCTCCACAACTCGCAGGTGAGTGAGACAGTCCTCCGTTTCCTCATTCAGAGCCTTCAAATGATAAGCAGCATTTATACCAAACTCAATAAAAGGCTGCAACTTTTCTTCAATGATTAGGTTCGTGGCTGCCTGAGTGGGGAGAACTGAGAGTGCCTGCCTTACTTGGACTTCTATTTCTGCCTTCAGGGCTTCTTCCCTTTGCCTAATATAGCCATCCATCTTTTCCATCAGGCCAGTTGCCATGGTAGTGATGGCAGTCTGCATCACCCTTTCCCTTTCTTCCTCATTTTCTTTCCTGATTGTTGTCAGAGCTTGTGCATGAGCTTGCCTCTCCTGCTCTACACTGACTTTTAAATCATTGATCTCTTTTCCCAGATTCATCTCCAATCTGTCCACATTGCTTGATAGGTTAGTGATCAATGATAAGTTGGAACCTTGTACCTGTTCCAAGTGCTCATCCAGCAATGCAGTCTCAACAGATTGTTCCTCCTTCAGAATTTCAAGATTTTCCATCTTGGCAGTCAGGCTAGCCAACTCCTTTCCTCCAGACTTGGGCTCCACAGGGGTCTGAACAATAGCCTGAATCACTCCTTCTATCTGGGCCACTGGTGTTTCATCAGGGGAGGGCACTAACTCCTTCTGAGTCTCCTGAGTTTCAGTGCCCTGACTCTCACCAGCCCGAGTCATCTCCTGATCCAGAGTAGCCTGACCCTCACTAGCCTGGGTCACTTCTTTTTCCTTACCAGCCTGGCTTTCTTCAGCAGGGTTGACTCCCTGATCTTCTCCATCCTTCTCCTCGTCATCAGTTGACTTCTTCTTTGGCCCTTCTATCAACCTTGCTTCCTCTAATTTCTTGGCAACCAACTTGCCAAATGCCCACTCCTGCAACAGTACACTGACCCTCTTTACTTGAGCAAACTCAAGTACCTCCTTCTCTTCCTTTCTCCAGTAATCTTCACCTTGTCCCTTGACAGCCTCCAACAGCTCATATAGATACGCGTCCTTGAGCTTTATAAGTAGCCTCACCCTCTCAAACATCTCCTTGAGGGTGGGATGGGAGGTTAAGGCAGGGTATAATTGCTCTAATTCATAGCAAGCCTCCTACTTTAGAGAGTCCATATAAGTGTACTGGACCTCCTTCTCATCAGCTACTTCTAGTGAAGGCAAGGCTTCACTAGCCTGAGGGACAGTGGGGTGTTGTTTGGCTACACTTTCAGGCTTTTGAGAGCCTTCAGTGGGGGTTTCAACTGTTGTGGGTTCAGTGGATGTTATTTTGGCTACCTCAGAGGACTTTTGAGAGTCCTCTGAGGCTTCTTGACCTCCTCTCTCTTCTTCTGTCTCCTCAGTGCTTTCATCAGAGGACTCCTCTGATTCCTCTTCTTCATCAGCTTCCACTTCCTCCTACCCTTCCTCAATCCCTTTGAGGGCAGTAGTGGTAAGTAAGTGAATTGGGGACTTCATCCCCTCATCTTCTTCCTCAGTAGACTTCTCAGCTGATGAGTGCGTGTGAGAGGTCTCAGAACTGCTACTGATTGCCCTGATTTTAATGAAAGCCTTCTTCACCAAACTTCTCTTTTTCCTTTCCAACTCCTCGTCCTTGTGGGATTTCATCTTTTCACTGGGCTTCAGGTCCCTTTTCTTCAGGTTTAGTGGTGGACTTTCCTCTCCAGTTTCTTCAGGAACTTTGGTCTGCTCTTTCCTTGTCTCCTCAGTAGGTGCCAACACCTTTGCTTTCTCCAATAGATTCTCAGAGTTGAACAAGGTCTTAGCCTTGTTCTAAGACCTTGTGTCAGGGAAGTTGTACTTCAGATTGAGTGCTTCAATGATAAGAGACACCCTTGAAGCATAGCACAACTTGTGCTCAATCAATAACCTTCCCTTTACTGCATTCATCTTGCTTTTCTCCTCCCTTAGATTAGTAATGAAAAACTGGTGCCAGTTGAACTTCACTCTGTCAGTGGTGTCAATGATTGCTGCCATCAATCTGAGCTTGATTTTGCTGACTTGTTCAATGCTTCCCTGGTTTGCTAAGATGCATTTCCCAACAATCTCTGCTAAAACCTCAAATTCTGGTTTTAACAGTTTCTTGTGGAAGGTGGTGACATACTGCTCCTTCTTCTTGGTTATTGTGTCTAAAAACTTCTCCTCCTCTCCCTGCTTGTAGGTTACTGGGTCCAAACCCTCGTTTGGCAACCCAAAAATGTAATGCAAATCCTCCTGTTTCAAGGTGTATTTATGCTTCTTCATGACTGCTACAAGAATCTCTCTTCCCTTCTTGTCCAGCTTTTTCTCACTCTTCTCCATTATGACAAAGGATTTGATAGATGTGATGCTCTTCTCCATCCCCACGAAGAACTCAAGCACTTGCCTATCATAGTATTTCTCTGGGCCTCTTGACAGAAATCTATAGAGCCCAGCATTTCTCACAAGGTCAAGGGCTCTTCTGATGTGGTATAGGTGACGGTCAGAGAGGACTTTGGGATGGTTGAAGCAAACGATAGGTTCGTACCAGAAATTCTTGTTGTTTGACAGCTCCTTGTAGTCAACATATATTTCAGACATTGTTTCTGAAGAGTGGATAAGTGTTTAGGGATGGGTTTGTAGGGATGAGGGTATGAGTAAGATAAGAATTGTAAGGGTTGATAGTATTGAGATCGTGTGAAAAACTGCTAAGTGTGGATGTTATTTATATTGTCAATCAAGGGTGAGGATTGAACGAAAGAATTTTGATCTATGGTTGAGAGTAAGGCAATAATTTGGAGGATAAAGTGATTTAACTTCCCAAGTAATTTGTAATTATTACCAGATATGGAAAGTGGGTTGGATTAAGATCAACAGTTGAGATTGAAAGAAATGGCGGTTAAAAGTGGGGCTTTTCATGAGAGATAACTGCTCGAAATCATCTCTCGAGATTTTACTGCACACTTACTATCACATTAATTGCGCCGTAGGCATGGTTACCAATAAAGTAACCGTCAGTCAGAAGTTGTCTCAGTGGAGTACGCAGTGGACTTTTGATCAGCTTACTTAAGATCAGGGTAGTAAACTCTTCTGATGCTCAGGCTATATCAGTGGACTTTGTTAGGTGGGTCTACTGATGTCTTCTTAATAATTCCCCCTTAATTAGTAACCTGAGAATTTACTCTGAGTCAGGTAGCCTGATTAGTTTCCTGTCTCATGGTCAAGTAGACCCAACTCCACTGATAGGTCATGAAACCTTGCTTCAGCCAAAGGCTTAGTGAGTATGTCTGCCCTTTGTTTATCAGTGTGAATCTTTACAAGACACACATCCTTCTTCTCCACATGGTCTCTGATGAAGTGATGCCTAATATCCACATGCTTGCACCTTGTGTGAAATACAGGATTTTGTGATATTGCAATAGCACTGTTGTTATCACAAAAGATAGGTACTTCACTGGCCTGTATGTTGTAATCAGTTAATTGTTGCCTTATCCATAAGATATGGGCACAGCAGCTTCCAGCAGCCATATATTCAACTTCAATGGTGCTTGTTGCCACTGAACTTTTCTTCTTTGAAAACCAGGATATCAATTTGTTTCCCAGAAATTGGCAAGTCCCTGTGGTTGACTTCCTATCAATTTTGCATCCTCCATAGTCAGCATCAGAATAGCCTGTTAATTCAAAGTTATCATCAGAGGGGTACCAAAGTCCCATATTAACAGTACCCTTGAGATATCTCAGTATCTTCTTAGTGGCTTCCAGGTGACTTTTCTTGGGACTGGCCTGATATCTTGCACAGATTCCTACTGCATATGTGATGTCTGGCCTACTTGCAGTGAGGTATAGAAGGGATCCAATGATTCCTCTATAAGAAGTCTGATCCACTGCTTCTCATTCTTCTTCAGGTTCTAGCTTTTTGTTTGTATTCATAGGTACCCTGACTACTTTGCTTGAGCTGCAACCAAACCTTTGAATTAGCTCCCTTGTGTATTTGGCTTGATTGATGAATATCCCTTCAGGGGACTGCCTGACTTGCAATACAAGGAAAAAGTTCATCTCTCCCATCATGAACATCTCAAATTTTCCCTTCATGAGATGTTAGAATTTTGTGCATAGATCCTCATTCTGTGATCCAAATATGATATCATCTACATAGATTTGGACTAGCAGTATATCTTCTCCATGTGAGATTCTGAAAGTGTTCTATCTACACTTCCTTTGGTGAAACCATGCTCCAAGAGGAACAGAGACAGGGTGTCATACCAGGCTCTTGGGGCTTGTTTCAGGCCATATAGAGCTTTTCTGAGTTTGTAAACTTTGTTGCCTTCCTCAAAGTCAGGGGGCTGTTCCACATAGACTTCCTCATTCAGAATCCCATTAAGAAATGCACTCTTAACATCCATTTGGTAGACCTTGAACTTCTTATGGGCAGCATAAGTAAGAAATAGCCTGTAGCTTCTAATCTGGCTACTGGTGCAAAGGTCTCATCATAATCAAACCCTTCAACTTGAGAGTATCCTTTGGCTACCAATCTTGCTTTGTTTCTGACTATCACATCATTATCATCCTTCTTGTTCTTGAAGACCCATTTGGTTCCAATTATGTTGGCATGCTTTGGTCTTGAGACAAGCTCCCATACTTGGTTTCTTGTAAACTGGTTGAGTTCTTCTTCCATGGCAATGATCCAGTTTGGATCCTTTAAGGCTTCTTCAATAGTCTTGGGTTCCTGTGCTGAAAGAAAACAACAAAAGAGAGCATTCTCTCCATGAAAACTTCTAGTCTTGACTCCTCGATTAGGATCTCCTAGAATCTGACTGATTGGATGATCAATCAGCCAATTTCTTTTAGATTGTCCTCTCTCAGTGGAGTTATCCTCAGTGGATACCTCCCCTTCAGGGATTGAGTCACTAGATTGGGCAAGTCTAAGTAATTCAGGAGAAAGAACAGAGGGAAGGAGTCCTGAGTCATTATTCAGGGTTGTTTCTAAGTTGTCAGCACAGTCTAGTATAGCTTCCCCCTGAATGTTATGCTCAGTGTCTGTCTCAGCTTGGCCAGCTTCTTCATCGACAGAAGTTACTTGAGGAGCTGGGATTGGGTCATTCAACTCATTTACATCAGTGGAGATTTCCTCAGGGTGGTTTGACCTCTAACAGCAGTCCTCTGACTCCTTTAATCCAAGGTTGTACCATGTTGGTATATAGGCATCCACCTTCTTGTAAGTGGATTTGTCCAGGGTCAGATTAGTCATTTTATCAGTGATTTCCTGTACTCAAGAGTAGATTCATTTTATCAATGATTTTATCAGTGATTTGTCCAGGGTCAGGTTAGTCATTTTATCTTATTTTCATATCTTCCACAACAAGGGTTCTTAAGTTATATACCCTGAAGGCTCTACTGATTTGAGAATATCCAAGGAAAATTCCTTCATCAGCTTTGCTATCAAAGGTTTTCAGTTGTCTTTTCCCATTGTTGTGAATGAAACACTTACAACCAAAGATATGAAATTAAGATACCTGAGGTTTTCTACCATTCCATAGCTCATAGGGGGTTTTGCCTTGTGTTTTAGTGAGCATGGATCTATTCTGAGTGTAACAGGCAGTGTGAATGGCTTCAGCCCAGAACCTCTTGGGAATTTGTGCATCAGCAAGCATGGTTCTGGCAGCCTCCTTAAGAGTCATGTTTCTTCTCTCAGCTATCCCATTTTGTTGAGGAGTTCTAGCAGCTGATGTCTCATGGGATATACCTGACTTATTGCAAAAGTCAGTGATAATAGAATTTATGAACTCAGTACATTTATCAGACCTTATTTTGAAGATAGATAGATTCTTTTCATTTGAAATTTTCTTTAGTAACTCTGGTAGCCTGAGTTGGGTATCCTTCTTGCTGGACATGAATATCACCCAAGTGAATCTTGAGAAATCATCCACCACCACCAATGTGTATTTGCTTCCATTGGTGCTGGCTGGTGTAACAGGTCCAAATAGGTCCATATGTAGAAGTTGAAGTATCCTGTCAGTGGAGGGTGTTGTCTTGCTTTTGAATGAGGCTTTTATTTGTTTCCCTTCTTAGCAGGCTTTGCAGATATGATCTTTGTTGAATACCTCATTTGGTATTCCTTCTACTAGGCTCAGCCTTGAGATTTTGTTGAGAGTCTTGAAATTCAGATGATTGAGTCTTCTGTGCCATAGTCAAGTCAGGTCACTTGAGCTTTTGGCAATGAGACAGGTCTCTTTTGGGCATGATCTCCAATCTGCAAGATAAACATTTCCTTTCCTAGACCCTGTTAGTAGTACCTGTGTATTTGATGCATTTCTTACACAACATAGGTTACTTGAAAACTCAACACTATATCCCTTATCACAGAATTGGCTTATAGAAAGCAGGTTATGTTTCAGTCCACTGACATATGATACATTGGTTACCTGGACTATCCCTATTATCAGGGTACCATAACCTTCAGTGATTCCTTTTGAGTTATTACCAAATGTGACCTGAGGACCCTTGTTTTCCTTGTAGTTAGTCAGGAGACTTTGGTTGCCTGTCATGTGCCTTGAGCAACCACTATCCAAGTACCAGTCATCCTGAGAGTCCTCAACCTGCATAAAGATCAGTTCTTAGGTACCCATCTTGTGTTGGGTCATATTTGGTTAGTTGTACCTTTAGGGATCCAAATATGCTTAAAAGTCCTAATTGCTTTGGACTGGCTAATTTTTCTTCCATAAACATCTACATAAACAGTGGACTCCCTAACTGCCCTGGGAGTTGACTGTCTAAAGGTGTCAGTCCTTTGTGGCACAGGAGGCTTGTGAGGTCTCCTGTTCCTAAAGGGCTTTGGTGCAGCTGGCCTCAGGTGCTGTTGATAAGGAGGGATATAATTCCTCTCATAGGGCATGTATGAGAGTGGTTCCCTAAAGTGAACCCTTCTGTCAAGTCCCCTGACAGATGGTTCAGGCCAGTATGTCCTCTGCCTAGATTGCCCCCTAAGAGATGATCTAAATTGAGGATAAGTTTACTGAACATTACTCAATTTGTTTTTAGAGTATTTACTTTGATTCTTCATGGAGTTAGTTTTTGGAGGTGTATAAGCTGTTCTAGTCCTTTCAGTGGACCTACTTGGTATTATCACCTCCTTTGTTGGTTCAGCAGGCCTCTTACCCTTATCAAGGATCCTTCTGGGATTCTCAGAGGACCTTACAAACATTCTCTCATTACTGCTTGTGGGTGCAGTATTGAGTTGGCCTTCTGAGGAAGTGCATGGGAAGAATCCTGTCCCATGTCTACTGTCAGAGCTGTTTTGTAAACTCAGAATCTTCTCTATAGCCAAAGAGGGTTTATTGAGAGATTCAAGATTTTTCAGTAGCTGATCCTCAGATTCCTTCAGCAAATTTACATTGCTGATGAGGGTTTTTATTTGGATGGCTAGCTCATTGTTTTCACCAACTAGCCTGATCTGATCACTGGTCAGTCCCCTGATTAGTTCGTCCTTAGCACTGACCTGACTCTTGAGTGTTTCCACTTCATTGGTCAGGGCAATGGTTTGGGATGCTGAGGCAAGGTCTGCCTCTATTTCAGATTCAGCTAGCTTGTTATTCTCATTTGCTAGTATCCTGTTTCTTCCTCAAGAGTGAGGTATGCTTCTTGCAGCCTGGAGAAGTCAGCCATCAATTGTTCTAAAGAGAACTGAAGGTTGAGGTCTCCTGCTGAGTCTGAGCTAGGCTCAGGTGAGTGTGCTGTTAATTGACAAGGATGGGATTGTACTTCAGGTTCATCATTGGCCATGAGGCATAGATCATCATCACTGCTATCAGTGAACATTTCCTCAGATGAGCTTTCAGCTTGTTCATCTTCTGCCACCATAGCTCTCCTTTCCAGTCTCCTATCCATCTTGGCTTGTCTCTCCTTCCTTTCCTTGGAGCTCATCTGAGGGCAGTCATACTGGAAGTGCCCTGTCTTATTGCACTGGAAGCATCTCTTCTCATCATCTTCACCTTCTTCTATGTCATTTCTTCTGGATTCAGGTTTTGAGGTAGATTCCTTACTCTTGTTGTTTCTTTTGTATTCCTTCTCAGGCTCCTTTTCATTCCTTGGAGTGAACCTGGATTTCTTCTCCTTGTTGTCCTGATAATATCTTTTGTATTTGCCAAACCTTTAGTTTAGCTTTTCAAATCTTCTTGCTAGGAGGCTCATTTCCTCTTTCAGCTCAGCCTTCCTTTGAGATTTGCAGTGCTTGTTGGCCTTCTTGATCTTGGCTGGTTCATTTTCAAAACTGTTTGCTTTGAAGGCTACTCCTTTCTCAGATGAGGAAGGCTCTTCTGTAGCTCTTTTCCTATTAAGATCAAACTCATAGGCCTTGAGTTCTGAAAATACTTGCTGCATTGACATGTTGGATAGATCTTTGGTGTTCTGCATCATCACTGAATAGACATCCCACCTAGGTGAGAGTCCCCTGAGAATTTTGAGAGCAACCTCCCTTTTGGTGTAAACTTTACCAAGGGAGTTTATCTCATTCATAATATCAGTGAATCTGCCATCAAGCTGATCAATGGTCTCATTTGATTCCATTGAAAATTGTTCATGGTTTTGAACATCAACTGACAATTTATTTTCTTTTATCTTGTCAGTGCCCTCACATAAGAGAGCCAAGGTGTCCCATATTTCCTTTGCGGTTGTACAGTGAACAACCCTTCCCATGACAGAGTCAGGGATGGTTGTATACAGTATATTCATGGCCAGAAAGTTCAGATTATGTCTCTTTCTTTCATCAGCAGTGAAGTCATCTTCATCCTTAGGCCACTCCTCTCTAGGATCATTAATTTGTGCTTGTGTGATCCTAGGATTAGCAGTCATAAAGACAAAGGGACCCTTAGTAATCACCCTCAGCATCTCATCATGCACACAGGCTAGGTGAGCCCTCATTCTGATATTCCAGAAGCCATAGCTTTCTACTGTGAACTGGGGCAGCTTATGATGTGATAGGCGGTTGAGGGGATTGGTTCCCATGTTGGAGTCTGAGCTTCCTATAACATTGGTGTTGACTGCTGGTGTGGCTGTGTTCCCTGTGTTTGTTGACCCTTCTGCTTGAGTAGATATTATATAAGAGTACTTCAAGAAAGGTTAGTTAGATCAGATCAAGTGACCACTAATGATAAATCAAGGCAGTGGTTCTTAGAACCCCTGCTCTGATACCACTTGTTGGTCCCAAATAAGCAAAGACAGTTGTATGGGCGAGAATACACCAGTAAGTCCAATTTTTAAATAGACAGTTAGTCAGTGGACCTTTTTAAAAGTACAGGCTACTTCGAAAAGATCAGTGGACTTGAAGGTCGCCTAACAAGTAGTCTGAGTATTTGATCAGATTGAGTTTTGAAGTGGATTATTAATGAAAACACTTGAAGTTAATACCCACACAAAAGCACAAGAGACACAGGGATTTATAGTGGTTAGGAGTTCAACTCTCCTACATCCACTTTTCCTGATTTAACAGGAGAATTCCTTAACCACATGAATTCCTTGTTTTAGAGTGCCAAGGTGCACTGATCAAGAATAACTCCTCTTGATCTCTAGGATTTCACTGAGTCCTAGTCCTCTCAGATTTCAGACTGAGACACTCCTCAGCTTACTTTCTTCCACTCACAACCTTGAACCTTACTTGGTTTAAGGATTTGAGTTTTTCCAACTATGGTTCAGATAACCCTTTATAGTGAAGACTAATATCTAGATAGGGTTATCTCAGTAGGCTTCTGAGATATTACAATGTAAGCCTAAATAAAAGATTGAATTCTAATCAATGTAAGCGCTCGAGAAACTAGAGTGATTTTTGAGTGCATGAACTTTTCAGTTTTTCAGTTGAGCTTGGTAGTTTCCCGTACTTGGCCTTTTCTTCAACTCTTGTATTTATAGACTTAAATTTGAAATACTATCCGTTGGAGAGATAGTTTAAAATTCAAGCTATTTTGGTGACCTAACGTTCTTCCAGATTTTCCTCAGATTTTGAATGGTCAAATCTGTGAAAATATAGTATTCCAACGTTCCATAGATCTTCTTCTGATTTTGGGTGGTCAACCTCTCAAGCATTTAATTGTTGATAGCTCATTAAATGCCTGCTTAGAGTTAATGCAGCCGCCTTTGAAAACTGTGTCATCCTAGGTTGTTGGTTGCTTCTGAACTTGGTACTGACAGGACAGGCTTTGTGTCAGATCCGTACATAGGTGGCAACATCTCATTGGCCTGTCTTAATTGTTCTTTAGTATAGTCTAACGGTTGCATTGAAGTCCTCTGTCTTTTCATCAGGTGACTTGGAACATTCTCTTTGCTGTATTAAACACTTCATTTATGTGCTTGCTACTTCCTTATTAAATGCTGAAGGCATTTAATACATCAGGTTACTTGTCTTCAGGGGAGTCCTTCAGGCTGCTTGAAGTTAGTCTCCTGGGGTGCATGTTGGGACAATCTTAAGTGTTTTGATTAGATCCTAAAATCCCTTGATGAATTTGCCTAAGTATAGTTCATCAGGATGTTAGTTTCAGGATAGAAAGGTTAGAATAGATTTTTCTATTCACAGGTATTCAGTTCTGGGGGAACGTACTGAGGAGTGAAGACTGATGGAGACATCCTTGAAGTCTGAAGGCTCTCCAACCCTGAAGGTTTGATTACACTGAAGCTGATCAACCTGAAGTTGAACCTGAAAAACCTAGAAAGACTCCTGAAGCTGCGAACAATCATCCTGAAGAAGACTACTGATCCCCAACAGAATTGAGTAGACTAAGCATGCTCAGGGAAGTCTCTATCAGTGAAGGCAGTGTGTAACCTTGATCAGGCTGAATGTCCTTCTGATGTTCATAAGTCCTGACTTGGGCCTAGTATCAGTTAACCTGATACTTGTAAGTCCTGAGACCTAAAGGTTACACGTGCGAATGGAAGTCTGATGAAGCAGAAAGAATGTCAGTGTCTCCAACATAAGACAAACATTTATGCTGAGTAAAGACCGAGGAACTCAGAGTTATAAATGTACGAGGATCAGTAAAGTCAATGCCGACAAACTAGCCATTGGACAAGTGACCAGTTAGAAGGCGACACGTATGTATGGAGACTGAGCGCATTTAATGCTTCTCAGAGGTGCAGGCGACGGATCAGAAACTTTGCCATACTAGGTATGGTCTCTGTCAGACAAGGACAACCAACTTCTGCACCTACCCCAAATAGGAAGGTTTGAAACGGATCACTTCCAACGGATCTATTTCAAACCTCCCTATAAATACAGAATGCCTTGCTCCCATTCAAGGCTAACGGGAAATTTCCAAGAGAAACTCTCAAGATTCCAAGAACTCAAAGTTAATTTGAAGCAACACTCTGAAACCTTAAATTTCCCTAGAGTTGTAGTAGGAATCTATTATGTATTTTTCTTAGAGTATTGATCCTATCCTTAGAACAAATTTGTTAGAAGGATCAATACACAATAGTTGGAAAACGTGAATACCAAACCCCTCAGATTGTGAGTTGGTTGGTAGGAAGGACTTAGACTTGTAAAACCACCCAGGGGTCAGTTCCTAAGAGAGGAAGTTGGCTACTCGTGTCCCTTGGCACGTAAAAATCAAGTATCTATCCTCAGAGTTTTGAGGATAGCTTCCTGTTCAATCAGGTCATGGACGTAGGAGTTGGTTATCTCTGAACCACATTAAAAAGACCCTTGTGTGCTGATATACTATTTGCTCAGGATCATAAACTGTTATTCATATTAAACTGAAGCATACTTGCATTGTTTCTGAAAAACCATCAGGACTGACTTGTCATCCTGATCAGTAAACTGTGCACCAGCCTTAACCACGTTTTCACTAAGCAAATTGATAAGTTTTCAGAACTAAAATGAGTAAACACTTAAGGGCTCACATTCCGCACTAAACTGAGCTTACTGAGATAGTAGCCCATCTGACTAGCTTCCGAGCGGTCAGTAGGATTGTTATCTCTACTTAGCTTCTGAGAGAACAACTCTGACTTAGCCTTTTTGGTTCATTGCCAATCCGTCCCTGCTGCCCCTGAGGACCATCAGCAGACTGAACATTTTCAGGAGCTTCTTGACTAAGTCTGAAAGAGCATTTTCCTGAGATTTCGGGAAAATCTGACATCAGTGTATTCCCCTCTATACACTGATTATACTCGTTTCGGGACCAGCAAGTGGTATCAGAGCAGTGGTTCAAAAGACCACTGACTTTGTTTACCAACCGTTTCTAAGGAGAAACTTTTGGTGGTCAACTGAACAGATCTTGTTTTTGAAAACTTGCATTCATGGCATCCGATTCTAAGCGCCTCGAAGGCAGTCTTCCTGAATTCTCTATTGACAATTATGATTATTGAAAATTCAGGGTCCTTGCACATCTCTACTCCATCCATGATCAGATGCCCCAGGTGATTGAGCATGGTCCGATCAGATTTATGAGGAATCTTCAGACCACCTGACCCATAGTTGGCAATGTCCCTGTTATGGCTGCCGGAGATGAGCCTGTGGAGAGGTCCGTGCTTATATCTGATCAGATTAAGTAAGTCGGACTGGATAATGTTGCGAAGAACATTATACTCCACACCATTTCTTACGAGAACTCGGTTAGGCTCATGCACCTGACCACTGCGAAGGAGATCTAGGATGCACTGAAGGAGATGAGTGAGGGCTCAGAGAAGATTAAGGAGAACAAGTGAGATTTTGCTATCAGGAAGTTCGAGGCCTTTCAGATGTTGGAAGGAGAATCCATCGATCAGATGGAAGATCGGTTCATTAAGATGATTAACGAGCTAGCAACCCTTTGGAAAAACTTTCCAAAGAGGGAGGTGTCGTCTAAAATCCTGAACTGTCTCCCTGAAAGATGGGACACATGAGTGATCTTGTTGAAAAACACTCAGGACCTCACAAACATTCCTTACTCTCACCTATTCTCAGAGTTAAAGGCTCTGGAATTCAAGCTCGATAAGAGGAAGAAGAAGAGTGCTGTCAGCGAGGAGGTGAGTGAGGAGAAGACACATGAGAAGGAAAAGAGCGTGGCTCTTAAAGCTACTCCTGAGCCTAAGGCTGGATCTGACTCGAAATCACTCAGAGATATGAGCAAGGATGAGCTAGCCCTGGAGTACTGCCTGATGGCATGGAGATTCGAGAAGCTGAACTCTCATTTTGGCAGGTATAAGAAGTTTTATACTGACTCCCGTGATCGCAAGTATTCCAGCCCCAGGAGATTGAGCCCCCGGAGGGAAGAAAGGAGGGTTCAGATTCCAGGAGAGAGAGAGAGGAGCCTGAGCGGAGCAGAGATGAGAAGAGGAGAGATGATGCTGATCCCAGAAGATCCAGCTCCAAGCCTGAAAGATCATCAGGGAGCAGGAGGGAGTCATCAGATAAAAGGTACACTGACAAAAAGGGTGTTTCTGATGTAGATCAGTGTTACCACTGCTACATGACCGGACATTATCAGTATTATTGTCAGGAGCTCAGCGCTCGAGAGAGAGAAGATCGGAGAGCCAAGAGAGAGCTCAGGGCATCAGACCGGAGAGCTATGCTTGCTGAGGATTCCTCAGATTCAGATGGCCCAGGACGCCGGTCCCCTGAACTCTTCTCCAATGAGGAGTATGATGTTCTCTGCCTTATGGCAGATGATGAGGTATGTTCTTCTGCCTCTTCTCCTGATCACGCACCTGAGCTTAGCTCAGACTCAGCAGGAGAACTCGACCTTCAGCTCGCCCTAGAGCAATTGATGGTTGACTTCTCAAGGCTGCAGGAGACTCATATTCACATAGTAGATGTGAATGCACAACTGAGTGGGGAGAATGATCGGCTAACTGAGTCTCTCAGAGTAAGGGATACTGAGGAAGCACTGAGACTAGTAAACCTCCAGGAAGAGTTGCTTCATGCCCGGAATAGACATGATGAAACTCCAGTGGCGGTTGAAAGACTCAATGCTATAATCAGCTCGCTGATTGAGACTCGTGACACTGATCAGTTCCTTACTCAGGAACAGCAGATGATTGAGCGAATTGCTCTGAGAGGGATGTTCGAAAATGAGTGGCAAGCTCGCCTTAGTGTTGAGCAAACTGCTTGGGATCTTGAGCTGATCTCAAAAGAGAATGCTCATCAGAAACTGGTGCTTCAGTACACCACTGAGCTTGAGGCCCTAAAAAGAGAAAATTTGCGCCTTGAGGAAAAGCTGAAGAAGTTACACACGTCTGCCCAAGTGGTTGATGAGTTAACAAGTTTCTCTCAGCTGACCGATGGTGCCAAAGCTGGGTTAGGCTATGATGCCTCAAAAGACCCAAAGGGCAAGAAGAAGAGAGGTGCTTCAGGGAGCAACTCTCAGAAGGAGTTTGTCCCTGCCCAAACTGACGACAAGAGCCCAAGTGTTGCTCATCAGGATAACGGCAAAGGGAAGGAGAAAGTGCCTGAACCTGTAATGCAAAGGACTGAGGAACCCAGGCCAAAACCTAAGGGAAAGGCCAAAGCTCCTCATACTGAGTCGAGGAAGAAGGACCAAGGGAACTCCAAGGCTCAGCCTAGGAACCCTCAGGCTGGAAAGAACTCAGTCCCAAGTACTTCTCAGGCTTAGCCTAGAAATACTATGGGCAGAGGGAACTATGGTCAGAGGAGGCCTCAGGCAAGGTCAAGGACTACTGAGGACCAGAGGCCTCAGACAGGGCACATGGCCCATCAGGAGCGTCCCAATCCTCAGAGGAGAAGGACAAACCAAATGGCCCCTGAAAGGAAACGGAGACCTGACTCAGATAACACTCAGGCCAGACCTCAAGTGCCTAGAGGTCAGGCCCGAGCTGCTCCTTCTCAGGACAGACCTCAGCCCAATGCACCCAGGCCAAGGAGGAACAGGAGGCCCGCCCCCAGGAATCAATCCAGGGATCCTGAGACTCAGGCTGACACACATACACCCTCAACTTCCCAGGCACAAAGGAAGAAGACGACAGTGTATGTTGATGTTTCAGGGAGACAGGTTTACACTTCTGATGCCATCAGAATTGTTAAACAAATCTGGATCCCGAAGGGTATGGCTGACACTGTAGGACCCAATACGAGATGGGTACCTGAGGCCTGATTCTTTTCAGGTCGCTGCGGGCTATAAGAAGAAGAAGGAGGATCTGATGAAGGACTGGTACTTGGACTCAGGATGTTCCAGACACATAACTGGATTTCGTGATCTCCTTCAGGACTACATAGCTCAGGAAGGCCCGCAGGTAACCTTTGGTGATAACTCTAAGGGTTTCACCAGAGGATTCGGTACCCTTGATGTTGGTTCTGTGAGAGTGCTTAATGTATCCTATGTTGAGGGTCATAGGCATAACCTGCTTTCGGTCAGTCAGTTTTGTGACCGTGGATAGAGTGTAGAGTTTACATCTAATGTATGCCTTGTGAAAGACAAATCTACACTGCAGGTTCTGATTACAGGTGTCAGGAGAGGGAATGTATATTTTGCTGACTTTAAGAGTAGCTCTCCTGAAACCTGTTTGGTCACTAAGAGCTCTTCTGAGTTCAGTTGGCTTTGGCATAAACGCCTGAGTCACTTAAACTTCAAGATTATTAACAAAATCTCTCGACTTTCTCTTGTAGAAGGTCTACCTAATGAAGTTTTTAGCAAAGACCACGTGTGCGGAGCATGTCAGGAAGGCAAGCAAACCAAAGCTTCATTCAAGGAGAAAGATGCCTTCTCAACTGACAGAGTGCTTTAGCTCCTGCACATGGATCTCTTTGGTCCGATTACTCCTGTCGGCATTAATGGTAGGAAATATACCCTTGTTGTTGTTGATGATTATTCCAGGTACACATGGGTGATTTTCTTGCTGAACAAGAAGGATACTCAGGTCAAGCTTCCGGAGTTACTCAAAAAATTGAGTACTGAACAGGGTTAGAGCATCGTCAAGATCAGATCAAATCGGGGAACTGAGTTTATTAACTCTATTATTTCTGATTTTTGTACTGACCTTTGTATTGCTTATGAGGCTTCTGCAGACGGAGAATGTTGAGTCTCAGACGGAGGCACAGACTCAACCTGAGGTACGTACTGTTGGTGATGATGCTTCTGCACCTGAGACAGTTACTGAGTCTAACTCTGTAGGGGAAACAATGTCCCTGATATTGTACAACCCTCAGGAAATGACTCAGTGTCCCCTATTCTTGCTCGTTCCGCTTCTTTGCCTGTTATTGTCGAGACTAACATTTCTGGATCAGGCGAGGGAACATCAGCAGCTCCCAGTGCAGCCGTCAGCAGGAGTCGGTGGCTAGATGATCACTCATTGGCTGACATCATTGGTGATGTCAATGAGGGGGTCAGGACAAGGTTGTCCTTTGGCGAGAATGTTATGTTTTGTTGTTTCCTGAGTGATCAGGAACCTAAGAGCATAGAAGAAGCTCTTGCTGACCCCAACTGGATCCTAGCTATGCAGGATGAGCTCAATCAATTTGAGCGGAATCAGGTTTGGGAGTTAGTTGATATACCTAGGTGTCAACATGTTATTAGCACCAAGTGGGTCTTCAAGAATAAGAGGGATGAGAAGAATGTTGTCAGGAACAAGGCCAGGCTGGTGGCTAAGGGATACTCTCAGGCCGAAGGAATCGACTATGATGAGACCTTTGCTCCAGTTGCAAGGTTGGAAGCAATTAGGTTGTTCTTGGCTTATGCAACATTCAAGAAGTTCAAGGTGTATCAGATGGACGTAAAGAGTGCTTTTCTGAATGGTGTACTGAACGAGGAGGTTTATATGGAACAACCTCCAGGGTTCGAAGTCGGTGACAAGGTTTATCACCTAAAGAAAGCCCTTTATGGCCTGAAGCAAGCTCCGAGAGCTTGGTATGATACACTTTCCCAGTTCCTGATAGACCACGGGTTCGTGAAAGAAACAGTGGACAGGACCCTCTTCAGGATTACCGAAGGGGAGGACATTCTCTTGGTTCAGATTTATGTGGATGACATAATATTTGGATCTCCTAATCTGAAGCTTTGTCAGAAATTCTCCAAGCTGATGACTTGGAAATTTGAGATGTCAATGATGGGAGAAATGAACTTCTTTCTAGGTCTTCAGGTCAGGCAATCTGACTCCAAAATCTTCATAAATCAGTCCAAGTATGCGAGGGACTTGATTCAGAAGTTTGGAGTTCCGACCAGCAAAGTCTCACGTATTCCCATGAACACAAATGAGAAGCTGGATCCTGACAAGGAGGGGACCTCAGTGAATCAGACTGAATATAGGGCACTGATTGGATCTTTATTGTACCTGACTGCAAGTCGTCCTGACATCACTTATGCAGTTGGAGTTTGTTCAAGGTATCAGTCTGATCCGAAGAAAAGTCATCTAGAGAGTGCCAAAAAGATACTGAAAAAACTGAAGGGTACAGTCAACTTAGGACTTTGGTATCCCTCTGATGACAACCTAGAACTGACTGGCTATTCTGATGTTGATTATGGAGGCTGTAAGCTTGATAGGAAATCAACTACAGGCACATGTCAGTTTCTAGGGAGTAAACTGATCTCTTGGTTTTCTAAGAAGCAAACCAGTGTTGCAACGTCTACTACTGAGGCTGAGTGTATGGCGGCAGGCAGTTGTTGCTCCCAGATCCTATGGTGGAAGCAACCACTGAGAGACTACCAAATAGAGGCCACTGATGTCCCAATTTATTGTGACAATAATAGTGCCATTGCCATATTCCAAAACCCAGTCTTACACACAAGGTGTAAGCATGTAGACATCAGGCATCACTTTATCAGAGATCATGTTGA
Organism: Prunella vulgaris; assembly: GCA_026898435.1. Classification (NCBI taxonomy): domain Eukaryota; kingdom Viridiplantae; phylum Streptophyta; class Magnoliopsida; order Lamiales; family Lamiaceae; genus Prunella; species Prunella vulgaris. The sequence continues at coordinate 216,661 of JAPKLY010000553.1, forward strand.
GAAGAAGGATATAAGGATGGAGAGGATCCCTACTGACAAGCAGAGAGCTGACATCCTGACTAAGGCTTTGCCTGAAACCAGGTTTGTTGAGTTGTCAGTAGAGTTAGGACTTCTTGACCCAGGAGTAGATGGTTCAGTATGAACCTCAATTCAGGAGTGAACAAAGTGGTCAGGAGGGATGATTAACTCAGGATCAAATTGCAAATAGATGGATGGCGTTCAGGGGGAATAGACATCAGATTTGGATCTTCAGGATCAGAATAGAGTTAGGTTCAGGACACAGAGCTCAGGGCTTATCACTCTGATCAGACTCAGAGGTATCAGTCAAGTTTCTATATCTGACTGACTGGTATGTATTATTGAACCTTTGCTTTAATTATGGCCTGCTTGCATCATTACTGATCATGTCTGACACCACATCAATCACAAGTTTTTAAACTTTCATCCCAGCCGTTCATTTATTATTCAGTTTTTATTAAATGTAAAATGCATATTTATTTCAAACATTCCTCTGACACGCATTCAATGCAAGTGTGGGCGAGAACAATTTTCCATAAAGTTTGAATTATTAACTTTGAAAACTGAAATTTGGTAAAGTTTTATTCCGGATATACCCCATCATCTAATCCGTTGAATTTCAAAAGGCTTTTAATCAATCCCGTCCATTAAAACTGAATCCTTGGGTATAAAAGGAAGTTTTGTGTTCATTACACAATTTGCGCACTCATATTTTCCAAACCCAAACTTTCTGCAAATTATCTCTCTTATTTCCTTGCATCAATGGCTTCTTCTGCTGCTCAATCTCTTGAAGACATTAGGAGATTCCACGATGCCATCTCCGAAGTGGAATCAAAAGTGTCCTATGAATGGTTGGTGGATTTTACCCATCGATCCACCATCAAGGAACTCATGTAGGTCTATGGAGCACTGAACAACGCTGGGCTTGTTGATTTCGTCTCCAAGAAGCCTGCCAAAGTCTGCCCTCACCAAATCATCGCTTTCTACACAAATGTAAAGATGAATGCTGACGATGAGTGGGAATCAGTGATTCCACTCCGGAGATCTGTGGAAAAGAATGGGAAGAAGGTAGTTCAGCATTTCACTAAGAGGATCTAGGCCAGGGATCTCATCAGGAAAACCTACAATCTACCTCATTCTACTGATGATGAGCCGTTGGCTGACTTGACTGCTTACAAAGCTGGGGCAGAGCAGAAGTGTATAAACGAGTACCTGATCATTCCTACTGAGATCTTCAGCACCATGAACAAGAAGCTGTTGAAGCCTGAGTACAAGCTTCTATTCAAGGTAGTTGTCCAAAGCATCATGAGCTTCATGGGAGGCATGGAGCAGATCAGTCAGCCCAAGATCAGGGGGTTGACTGCAGTAGTGGACAACACAAAGATCGACTGGGAAGAGTTCTTTCTTCAAAAGCTCGTTCAAGAATCCAAGAAAGTCAGGATGGAAGGGGACATAATTAAGCTGGATAGGAATCCTCATTTCGGATCCAGACTATCAGTGATGCTCGAGGATCTGCTTGGAGATGTTGATAGGGAAGCTTGTGAAGAGTACAAGGACAGGAATGTTCTCTTCAAGAATGCTACTGAGACCAGGAAAAGGATGCTTGACACAAAGATCAAGAAGGTGTAAAGGTCCAAGGGTGGAAAGGGCAAGGCTGTGGCCTAGAAGGCTCTGGAGGAGCAGGTCAAGGCAGGGCCCAAGAGGGTGAAGGTGAAGGGTATCACCATCAAGGAGCATCAAGAAAAGGCAACAATGCTCCATGACTCTGACACTGAGTCAGATCGTCCTGATCAGCGGTCTGATTCACCTACCACTCTTGCTGCCGTGCCAATCTCTTCTGTGGCACCTGCTAAAGTCTCACCGCCTGATACTACAGCATCCTCGGGCACTTAGCCAGCACCTCAGGAGGAGGTGGCTCGAGTCGAGGGGGAACAGGCTCCACCTGTTTAGGATCCAGTACAAGAGGACCCAGTAATGAAGGTGGTGGAGGTTTTGGGAGAAGAGGTTTAGGCCGAACCTTCAGTGGTTGCTCAGGAGGAGCAAGAAGGTGAAGGAGGAGAAGGAGGAGAAGGAGGAGAAGAGGAAGTTGCTCAGGAAGAGCAGGGGAGTTCTGATGCTGGTGAGGGAGAGCATCAGGAGATAGTTGGGATGGAGGCTCAGGAGGAGCTCCATGATGAGGGTGCTGAGGATAATCAGGGAAGGAAATGGACTGTTTCCGATGACGCTGAGTCCGAGTCTGATAAATTGGAGGAAGCTGAGGAAGAAACTCAGGAGGAGTCCACACCACCAAAGTTAACTCCATTCGAGATGGATGCCAGATGTCAGGCCATCAGGTTTGTCAATCAACACTCTCCTGATTTGGAGAAAGCCTATGGTGAGGAGGTCATAAGACTGAGGGTCTTGGTGATGATAAGGAAGGCCTCAGTACCTGAAGTTGCTGCCTTGATTAAGGCTATTGGCGAGGAGGTGCTCAGGGATCAGGAGCAGATCATACTTGATCGATTTGGGCTTCGATCATATGCCCAGGTTGTCAACAAGGAGGACTTCCTAAGGGTGGTCAGGGCAAACAATCCAAATCTAAATCCTTAGGATCTTGCCCTGGTCCCCGCTGCTGAAGGTGCGACCTTGGGAGAAGGTGCACTGGCCGATGACGCACTCCCTGGGACCGGGACTGCTGAGGCGTCAGGAGAGGTCCTGAAGAAGGTTGCCCCCAAGTTAAAGCCAGCCAAGAAGAGGAGAACCCGAACCATCGCAGTGGGAATGTCACTGATGGGGCGGACTATCCTGGGCAAGCTCGATCGTCAGCGTGAGAAGATCAAAAATCTCAATGCTGCGTTAGGCAAGGCTAGGAAGGAATCAGCTGATAGATTCCTGAGCCTTGAACAACAACGATCAAGTACAAGAAATGATTAACACTTCTCTCAGTGGCCTAGATAACAGGATCAAGGCACTGATCGCTGAAACACTGAAGGGGCAGGAGGCCCAGATCAGGACAGTGGCTCGGGAAGAAGCAGACAGAGGAGATACTGCTCTTATGGCTAAGTGGAGTGAAAGCCAGAAGTCTACCAATGATGCATGGCACAAGTCTCTGAACACAATGCTATCTGAAAGCACAATTCGGAAGGAGGAGATTGCTGCCATGCGGAGGGAATTCAATGAGCACCTCTCTGACAGTCTGCTCAGAGCTGAAGCCAATGAAAAGCTGGCTAAGGAGTTCAGGGTGGTGGCCAATCATCAAGCATCTCAGGGGATCATGATTCAGGATATTCAGAAGAAAGTCGATGAGGACAAGGACCCTTTTGATGCTGCCAAAAAGGGGGAAGGGAAGAAAGCTCTGAAAAATCCCAAGTTGGCTCAGAAGCGGAAAGCTGATGTTTCCGTGGAAGATCTGATGGAGGAGTGTGAGGAGCAACGCTTCCCTGGTGATCCCGTTGTTGAGGGAAGGAAGAAGACAAAGCAGCTAACTCTGGAGACTGTGATGCAGGTCAGAAGCCAGGTTACTGAGCTCCAAAAGCTGAAGGAAGGCTTGGCTATGCTGAAGGAGAAGACTGATCCTAAGAAAAAGCCTGCCCCTGAACCTGGGAAGAAGGAAGCTGCTGCGTCTAAGAAGAAGGTTGATGCTCAGGATGTCGGTCCCTGTGTGTTTGAGTACGTCGACAATTTTGTACCTCCTGAACTGAATGAGACCTGGGTTCCGATCAAGAAGGAGTTTGTCGATCAGTACTACGTCGTTGGGAACTGGCTGAAGACATCCGAAGGCAAAGACAAGAACACCATCTTTGCTGAATGGATGGCCCTGCATCATAATGAACTTTGGGGAGAAATTATTCGTCATGCTGACAGAGCAGAAGTTCAGATCAGGGCACCTGAGCACATCACCTATCCGCCTCCAACCCTCGGCATCAACAACCACCTGAACATGGAGCTGATCAGAAAGGAGATTGCAATGATTGCTTCAAGAACCGGAGCTCTCAGGGATCAGAAGATGTTCCATGAGGTCAAGCTCAGGGTCCTGAAGAAGTATGGGATCTCCTTGGCTAGGTGGGATGATGAAGAGTGAAGACTAGTTTTTTCAGGATTAGTGTCTCAGGATCATTTGTAATATTTTCAGGAAATCATGAAATTAAACATCCTATCAATGAAACTTTTTACATTCCTGAGACAACATCTCGTTGACTCCTGATTTACTTTTCTGCTCTTTATCAAGAACTGTACTAACCCTTTCCTGTTTCCATCTTATAGAACTAAGGACCTGAGATAGGTTCCTGAACTGAATACTGATTGTATCAGTAACATGTTTAGATGGTAGGATTTTTCTAAGGGTTTTGGCATCATCAAAAAGGGGGAAATTATTGGGACAATATTAAGTGTTTTGATTAGATTCCAAAACCCCTTGATGAATTTGCCTAAGTATAGTTCATCAGGATGTTAGTTTTAGGATAGAAAGGTTAGAATAGATTTTTCTATTCACAGGTATTCAGTTCAGGGGGAACGTACTGAGGAGTGAAGACTGATGGAGACGTCCTTGAAGTCTGAAGTCTGAAGGCTCTCCAACCCTGAAGGTTTGATCACACTGAAGCTGATCAACTTGAAGCTGAACCTGAAAAACCTAGAAAGACTCCTGAAGCTGCGAAGAATCATCCTGAAAAAGACCACTGATCCCGACAGAACTGAGTAGACTAAGCATGCTCAGGGAAGTCTCTATCAGTGAAGGCAGAGTGTAACCTTGATCAGGCTGAATGTCCTTCTGATGTTCATAAGTCCTGACTTGGGCCTAGTATCAGTTAACCTGATACTTGTAAGGCCTGAGACCCAAAGGTTACACGTGCGAATGGAAGTCTGATGAAGCAGAAAGAATGTCAGAGTCTCCAACATAAGACAAACATTTATGCTGAGTAAAGACCGAGGAACTCAGAGTTATAAATGTACGAGGATCAGTAAAGTCAATGCCGACAAACTAGCCGTTGGACAAGCGACCAGTTAGAAGGCGACACGTATGTATGGAGACTGAGCGCATTTAATGCTTCTCAGAGGTGCAGGCGGTGGATCAGAAACTTTTCCATACTAGGTATGGTCTCTGTCAGACAAGGACAACCAACTTCTGCACCTACCCTAAATAGAAAGGTTTGAAACGGATCACTTCCAACTGATTTATTTCAAACCTCCCTATAAATACAGAATGCCTTGATCCCATTCAAGGCTAACGGGAAATTTCCAAGAGAAACTCTCAAGATTCCAAGCACTCAAAGTTCATTTGAAGCAACACTCTGAAACCTTAAATTTCCCTAGTGTTGTAGTAGGAATCTATTCTGTATTTTTCTTAGAGTATTGATCCTATCCTTAGAATTGATTTGTTAGAAGGATCAATACACAATAGTTGGAAAATGTGAATACCAAACCCCTCAGGTTGTGAGTTGGTTGGTAGGAAGGACTGGGACTTGTAAAACCACCCAGGGGTCAGTTCCTAAGAGAGGAAGTAGGCTACTCGTGTCCCTTGGCACGTAAAAATCAAGTACCTATCCTCAGGGTTTTGAGGATAGCTTCCTGTTCAATCAGGTCGTGGATGTAAGAGTTGGTTATCTCCGAACCACGTTAAAAAGACCCTTGTATGCTGATTTACTATTTGCTCAGGATCATACACTGTCATTCATATTAAACTGAAGCATACTTGCATTGTTTCTGAAAAACCATCAGGACTGACTTGTCATCCTGATCAGTAAACTGTGCACCAGCCTTAACCATGTTTTCACTAAGCAAACTGATAAGTTTTCAGAACTAAAACGAGTAAACACTTAAGGGCTCACATTCCGCACTAAACTGAGCTTACTGAGATAGTAGCCCAACTGACTAGCTTCCGAGCGGTCAGTAGGATTGTTATCTCTACTGAGCTTCTGAGAGCACAACTTTGACTTAGCCTTTTTGGTTCATTGCTGATCCGTCACTGCTGCCCTGAGGACCATCAGTAGACTGAACATTTTCAGGAGCTTCCTGACTAAGTCTGAAATAGCATTTTCCTGAGATTTCGGCAAAATCTGACATCAGTGTATTCCCCCCATACACTGATTATACTCGTTTCGGGACCAACAGTGCATTCTTCAGAAGGTGGGTGTATCTGCTAATACATCATCAAGCTAGTCTAAAGTTCTTCAGGCCAGTCTCTATACATCAGACTAGTTTTTTACATAAGTAGACTGTTACAATTTAAACTTATATTCAAAGTTTTTATCATAGCCTCTAAACACTTTGGGCTAGATTTCTAAGTCTTTATAGACAGATTATTACATCAGGGGAGTCTTTGGGATTTTATCAAAACATTTTACAAGTCATTTCCCAACATAGTAAATTATTGCATTTGATTGAATTTTCTTATAATAATAACAACAATCAGTCTACTATCGGCACGACTCCTACGAAGCACTTTATGGTAGAAAAAATCAATCTCCAGTAGAAGTTAAAGAACAAAAACTTTTGGGTCCTGATTTACTTCAAGAGAAGAGTGAATCAGTAGTACAAATTCAAAAAAGAGTCAAAGCTGCTCAAAGCCGACAGAAGAGTTAAAAAAAAGAAAAAAAATCTGGAGTTCAAAGTGGGTGATCAGGTATTTTTGAAAATTTCTCCAATGAAAGGAGTAATGCTGTTTAAAAAAAAAAAAGCTTAGTTCGAGTTACATTGGTCTGTTTCCTATTACTGAAAGAATTGGTGAAACTTGATTTGTTTGCATCCTTGTCTCAGATACACAATGTGTTCCATATATCTGCATTGAGAAAGTATATTTCAAATCAATCTCACATTTTGATAAGTGACCCATAGAGCTGAAACCAGATTTCAGTTACGAAGAAATTCCAGTGGATATTTTCTTGCGAGAAGTGAAATAACTCAGATACAAAGAAATTATCCTAGTAAAAGTACTATGTACATTTCTTGAGGAAGAAGGTTCAAGAGACTGACTTAGTTATTAGATATGTTCCAACTGAAGATCAAATTGTTGATGCTCTTATCAAACCTCTTCCTCCTTCTAAGTCTCAATTGCTCTGTTTACAACTAGGCATTAATGATGACTTTGGATGAAACTTTTTTTTTGGTGCGTATTAATGTACATACGCTTGCATGCAATGCATGTCAAGCTCATCTAACGTAACATCTAGTATCTCCTGTTAGTTGTAAGGAATTTGGTAGTTAGTTAGTTATTTGTAACTAACTTAGTTAGGATGAGCTAACCAACTCATTGCACTTGTATAAACATTAAATAGTAAAGTTGTAAACTCTTGTTACTAAGAAATATAAGCACAATTATTTCAAAAGCCACATGGAATAGAGATTGTGAAATAAGATCTAAGTACACAGAACTCTTTAGGTAAGTCAAATTTTGAGGACAAATTTTTTATGAGGGACGAATGTGATACCCGAGTTTCTCATTACTTATTGGTCAACATACCTTCATTATAATTACTTATGTGTTACTTTATAATTGCTTGAATATATTTCATGCATTATATATATGAATTTTAATTAATATTGTGTTATTTATAATTTACATGTATTTCATAATTGCTTATGTGTTATATGTGACTTTGTGACATTAATTTTTCTTTTGAATATGAGATTGTTTATGAGTTAGTAATATTCCTTTACTTGTCTATTGGTGAGAAACTCCAAATACAATTTATTTGAGATTTCAATGACGTATGAACGTGTAATATAAATTATTTGAGTATTAATGGTATAAATTATATGTAGATCATTTGTGAATTAGTTTTAGTAATTAAATAAAAGGCAAAATAAATAAAATAATTATATGAATTATTGATTAGGATTATATTTGCATCAAATTTATCCTCATTTTGATATGATTTTTGGTTGCTTTGATTGCATTTAAGATACTAATTGCTATATAATTTATTATTGGCCGATTTTGCAAAGAGTTGGGCAATTGTAGGAGAAATGAAGCAAAAGGGTGGAAAAACGAGCAAGTTTGATAAATTTTTATAATTTATTCAATCAATCCAAATTGTTCGAATGATATACCATGTGAAATATCTTGAAGAGAGGGTCGCACCACAAAAAGAATTGAGTCTATTGGAGTTCTAGAGCTCAAGATATGAAGAAAACAAGTTTGGTCGAGCGGCACAAACACTATGTTCGAGCGAAAATGCCTCTGCCCATAGGAAGTCATGTGCGCTCAGTTTGGTCTTGCCCGAGCGCCTGTTCAACTTAGCTCGAGCACCTGCTCGAGCGGGACTTCCGGAAGTGCATTTTTAGGGCAATTTTGTCATTCCATCCATTTAATGAGAGAATCAAATCATAACGTTTTGACACCTATACATAAGCTTTATTCAAATTTTGGAGAAGTTTTTTTCCATTAGATTCTTAGCTTAGATTCATTCTTAGATTAGAGAGAGAATAGAGGAAGTTACTAAGTGGGTTACAATTTGATTCTTCAATTACTGTTGATCCGATCGTTAGATTTCTGATCCGTTCGTTACAGCAGATTCCCCATGAGATCAGCTATATTTGTATGGTAGGATTTTACGTTTCAAGCTACGGATTAGATTTTGGCATTTGAAGGTATTTTTCTTATAATTCAAATTCATCCACAATTGGTAAGCTTTTTTGTATTTTTGCTATTTTAGCCTTAGTCATGATTGATATTAGCTTAATTGTTGATTGTTCTTCTCAATTAGTCATGGGCTAATTCCTTTTACATTGGGGTTATGGAGATTATGGTGTACTTTAATTGCTTGTAATTCTCATGCATGTATGAGTTAGCTTGATGTATTGATTCTCTATATTGATGATTGATTGAACTTTTAGTGTAAGCATTTGGATATTTTGGACTTAGTTGAGTTAGCAACACATGAGAATTGAGTTAATTCAATAATGTTCTTAATTGATAATTATGCACACCAAGTGTTTGTGTTATGATTTCTATGTAAATGAGTATTGCTTGGAGCCTAGAACTACTCAAGTAGAGTATTAAGTGTTTAAGTGAGGACTTGAGCATTTGATCTTATGGCTTGATTAGTACCTCTAGAGAATCTTATGCATGCTAGGAATTGCAAGTTGTTAAATGAACCCATAATTGAAGTCATCCAATGCACACTACCAACACTTGCTCACTTGAAAATGTGATAGTTAGTAATTTCTATTTCTTACAATAGTAGTTAGTACCCATATGCCCCTGTCTTTACTTTTCTTAGATAATCACCTTATTAAACATCAAATTCTTGCTTATCAAACATTGTTTCGCTGTGTTTGATATTTTAACTTGGTCAATTGCCAAACAGAACAACGACCATGTACACTTGCGTGATTGCATCCGATTTTAGGCAAATAAGTTTTTGGCGCTATTGCTGGGGAAACATTCAATTGATATGCTTGGTTTGTTGTTTACATTTGCTTTTTTTTATTTGTTCTTAATTATTTTGATGAGTGTTGATACTTGCTAAACTTTGTAGGAGTGAGCCTAATTGAAGATGATGGACGGATACAACTAATACTCGTATGCTCCACAATACATATATCCACCTCAATCATACACGTATCAACCTCACCATATTCACCACCTACATATCAACCACCACCTCCACAATACTAATATCCTCCACAACAATATTCATATTCTCCTCAACCACATTTATATTCCCATCTTTCGTCCTATCAATCTCTATATTCATATGTTTCTCCCCCTCCTATGCCTTTATACCAAGAAGATGAAGAAGTAAAAGTAGAAGAATGAGAGGAAGAAAGGGATGGAGATCATGAACCGAAAGAAGATGTGTATGATCTTATTAGTAAATTTTTTGATGAGAATGAAGATTTATATGATGAAGACATCAAAATAATCATACACTTTGATAAGAAATCTCTAAACACTTCTCATTTTACAATTAGTTATAATCCACTTAATGATGTAATTGATAATAATACTTCTCTTATCATTGGTAGGAATCAAGGAGAAGAAGAAGAGAAGAAACAAGAAGAGGAGGGAAAGGACAAAGATGACTCAAGAGATGAAAGCATAGATGTAGATTCTATTGCTAAAAAGGAGGTAGAGGAATGTCCACTAATGGACATGAGCAAGAATGTGGAAGAACATCAAGAGAAAGTGAAAGATGGAAACGAGCATTCCTAAACCCTTAAACTCTTCCATTTGTACTTGAATTGACAATGATGTTTCTTGTGATTTCATTATGCCTCTTGATAGAATTGATCATAAGATAGAATTGCTGATTCTCTTGGATATTTTTTTATGAAAAAAAGGGGGATGGATAGGAATGAGGAGAAAAGAAGAGGAAAAAGAATGTGCTTACAAGTTAAGATGGAAAAGGAAAATTGGAGTTTGGTGTAGAAATCATACGAGCGTCCTTGACTATGAAGCAAAAAGATTGAAATATAATGGCAAGGATGGGAAATATCCTTGGCCATTTTGATGAGCTTAAACTCTCCGTCCGGCTTAAAAACGTTAAACTTAGCGCTAATTGGGAGGCAACCCATTCTTTTTTCTTTTTGTTTGTTAGGTTCATTGTTAGTTGTTAAATTTTGTTCTTTTATTTTTGTAGGAAAATGGTGAGCTTACATGAAGAAAAGGTGTCGTTGAGCTTTAAAAGTGGGCGTTCAATTCTTAGACGTGTGCTTAGTGCTACATGGAGGTACATTGGCCCCGGGCTCAAACTTAGGATTTCTTGGCAAATCCTAAGTTTTGGGGGGGGGGGTATTTTTTTATATATGTTGCATTGCACTGGCGCTCTCTATTTTAGATATCGTGTTTAGAACATTGACTTGATTTACATGATTGAGATTTAATAGTTTGTGTGATTGCTAGCTTGAGCTTTATTTGCTTGTTCATCGCAAATTCCATTTTGAATACTAGTTTGCCAAACTTTTCATTGCGTAGCAATAAAAAAGTTTGGGGGGGGGGGTATGATCATTTCTCAAAATTCCATTTGCATCAACTTTTACTATGCTTGAAGTGCTAGATCATGCTTAATCTTTGGATTGATGGAGTTTAGTTGCTTATTTTTGTGAGCTTATAATGTGTTCTTGCTTGTTTGATGATATATATGGTTGCTTGATGAATGTGCTCTTAATGTTGTGAGATGAAGTGTGATCCTATTCCATGATCATGTGTTTGATTAATCATGCTTAGTGTGGATTCGTTGATGCTTGATGTTGAGTTGAGATGAACATTTGAAAATTGAAGTGAGTCACAATCACATAACCCGTGAGCTTTTGAGTCTAATTCCTATTTCATTCTAAAATGGATGATGTTCTTTGGTTGTGTGGTCATCTGGATGCATTGTACTCTAAAACTTGTCATGAGTCTTGTTTGAGATCACACTTTGTAATAAGTTGTCAAAAATGATCTGAGGTCATCTTTATGTTCAAAAGAGTTACTTTGGGTCATATTTGCATCAAATTGTGCCTTTGGCCTTTTTCTTTGTCAACCTATAATTGTAACCTAATTATCCTTCATTTTGAGTCTTATTCTCCGTATGACTATTGAAGCTTTCATGAGGATAAGAGGGGTACATGTACTTTAAAAGAGAGTTTGGTGGATGAGATGGTGAAGAAAGTGAAAGAAGCAAAAGATGATGACGTGAAAAAAAATGAAGGTGAAAGTTGTGCTATTGAATGAAAAAAAAAATTGTGAAGAAGAGCTTATGTGCCTAATGTGTTGGTGATGTGATACATAATTGTCAAAAAGGAAGTGGAAAAAAAATGCTTGAAAAGAAGAAGGTGAAAAAAATTGTTGTGGGGTTGAAATGGTATTGCAACTTGATCACTTGCAACTTATCTTTTGAAGAGTAGATATATTCTAGCTAGGTATCTTTACCTCTTATTCCACTAGTTTCTGAGTCACTTCTATCCAAAAATATCCCACCCTCACCAAAGAGCCAACACTACAACCAAATAAAAAGTCCACTTTGATTTGATGATGAGTTACTTGAATAGTGGTGGAGATCGAATTGAGACAATTGACAAGCCTATGGTAGTACTTGTGTTGAGAGTGACATTGAGTGATTTATCATAACCTATACACATGAGTGATGAGTAAAACACATGGGAGAGGATTGCGATAAGTGGATTTGATCTTGTGTTCATTGATTCTTGATTGATGGTTGAAAAGTTGACATATTTATCATGTGATGTTGAGCATTGATAAGAGATAGTGTTGCATGACATTGAGCAAGATGATGATCACATTTTGATGCAATTATTCCCCTTGTTTTGTCGTTTCATTACTCTGGTTTGAGGGGGGTGATTAGGGTCATATTTTCATCAAATTCATGCTTATTTTGATATGATTTTTGGTTGTTTTGATTGCATTTATGATACTAATTGCTATATAATTGATTATTGACCGATTTTGCAAAGAGTTTAGCATTTGTAGGAGAAATGAAGCAAAAGGGTGGAAAAACGAGCAAGTTTGATAAATTTTCATAATTTATTCAATCAATCCAAATGGTGCAAATGATATATACCATGTGAAATAGCTTGAAGAGAGGGTCGCAACGCAAGAAGAATCGAGTCAATCGGAGTTCTAGAGCTCAAGATATGAAGAAAATATGTTTGGTCGAGCGGCACATACACTATGCTCGAGCGGGACTTGGCCTTTGCTCAAGCGAAAATGTCTCTGCCCATAGGAAATCATGTGCGCACGGTTTGGCCTTGCCCGAGCACCTGTTCAACTTAGCTCGAGTGCTTGCTCGAGCGAAACCTCAGGAAGTACATTTTTTAGGTAATTTTATCATTCTATCCATTTAATGAGGGACAATCAAGTCATAATATTTTGGCACCTATAAATAGCCCTTTGTTCATATTTTTGAGAAGCTTTTTCCATTATATTCTTAGCTTAGATTCATTCTTAGATTAGAGAGAGATTAGAGGAAGTTACTAAGTGGGTTACAATTTGATTCTTCATCTTAATTCTTCAATTACTGTTGATCCGATCGTTAGATTTCCGATCTGTTCGTTGCAGTAGATTCCCCACAAGATTAGCTAAATTTGTAAGGTAGGATTGTACGTTTCAAGCTACTGATTAGATTTTGGCATTTAAAGGTATTTTGCTTGTAATTCAAATTCATCCACAATTGGTAAGCTTTCTTGTATTTTTGTTATTTTAGCCTTATTCATGACTAATATTAGCTTAATTGTTGATTGTTCTTCTCAATTAGCCACCAACTAATTCTTTTTGCATTGGAGTTATGGAGATTATGGTGTAGTTTAATTGCATGTAATTCTCATGCATGTATGAGTTAGTTTGATTGTCTATATTGATGATTGATTAAACTCTTAGTGTATGCATTTGGATATTTTGGACTTAGTTGAGTTAGCAACACATGAAAATTGAGTTAATTCAATGTGTTCTTAATCGATAATTGTGCACACCAAGTATTTGTGTTATGGTTTCTATGTCAATGAGAATTGCTTGGAGCCTAGAACTACTCAAATAGAGTATTCAGTGTTAAGTGAGGACTTAAGCATTTAGAGTCTTATGGCTTGATTAGTACCTCTAGAGAATATAATACATGCTAGGAATTGCAAGTTGTTAAATGAACCCATAATTGAAGTACTCCAATGCACACTACCAACACATGCTCACTTGAAAATGTGATAGTTAGTAATTTCAACTTTTTACAATAGTAGTTAGTATCCAAGCCCTTGTCTTTACTTTTCTTAGATAATCACCTTATTAAACATCATATTCTTGCTTATCAAACATTGTTTTCCTGTGTTCGATATTTTAACTTGGTCAATTGCCAAGCACAACAACGACCACGTACACTTGCGTGATTGCATCCGATTTTAGGCAAACAATTATATATATGTGTATGTGTGTAAATGTCCTATTTAGATAATAATAATAATAATAATAATAATAATAATAATAATAATAATAATAATAATAATAATAATAATAATAATAATAATAATAATATCCAGTTTTAAGGGTGTTAACCACAAATGGTGGCGTAAACATTAAAAATAAATGAATAAATAAATAAATACTATAATAAACTAGACTTAAGTGTTAAGGTAATAAGACAGTAGAGGGTTTATATATATATATATATATATATATATATAACATCATAGAGGGCTACTTACGGATTGAAAATGAGAGAGAGATAGAGATTTTTGCTGATTAGAAAATGGAATTGAAATAGGAATTTGAGCTAAGAAGTGAAGGTCTCTTACATAATTATGATGTTTAAAATTTAAAATTATTTTTATTAATTAAAAGAAAGTTTGAGTATGCATGAAAAATAGTTAATAGATTGAAATAATATTTATAATTAATTATTATTAAATGTGATATTGTAAGGGATAAGGTGGTTTAAGGATTTGATTTATCAATGTCCGTGGAGTCGAGATAAATAGAAATTGTTTTGTAATTAAAATATATAAATAAAGTATATTGTTAATTATTTATGTTTAAGAGGCAATGTGTGGATTTAAGTTGATTGTAATATGTTGTTGATATTACGTGATTATGTGGAATGAGCTTGTGAACTCTGTATGCGATGTAGAAAGAGTCTGTGAGCTCTACAATTGGTATGGGTAGAATCTGTTAGTTTAACAATATTTGAATATTGTGGAGTATATGTTATTGCATCGCATCAACCATGCATATCATACATTGAAATGAAACTAATTGATTTTATACGTTTTGACACTGATTACACAACGAAGGCGGAAGAAGCGACATAGGAAAACCTAGTGTAGACCACCGCCTTATTTGATTATGTGTATATTACGCTCATCCCGAAGTATAATTGGGTGTCTAGGGGTCCTAACGAGTAATTCATAAATAAATTGGTGATTTCAAAAGAGAGTGCATGATGAGGTTTTTAAAAGAATCACATTATTATGCATAATTTATGCTTACTGAGATTTATAACTCTTACATAGTTTATGCATTGTATTAACTTTGATGATATGTGATTTGGTGATCAAACTCTCCCTAAAAACAAGTTAGTAATACATTAATTGGCAAAAAACACACAATGCGATGTGTATCTGTGTGTTTTCAAATAAATAAAAAGAAAAAATTATAAAATGATTCCAAAACTGACACTAACTACAAATTAGTTCTGTGCAAATAAAATATACACTTCTGTGCAGAAAAAAATTATGTGTCTATGCAAATATTTGAACCAATTTATAAATATGATCACTTTTATAAATCAATATGTAAGTACCCCAAATAAAAATTAAAGTGAAAGCTAAATTTAAAATCCAAGTACATTAAATGCAGACAATTATTTGCATTCATGAAATGAATATTTTGTGATGGAAAAACTCATTACTTTTTCAGAATATGTAGGAGTACCATTTATATTTTCATCGTGAAAATTTATTAAAATGCCAAATAAAAATGAATAAGAAAAAAAAAGAAAGAACAATAACAAATTAATAAATAAGTGTACTCGTATACCATTTTAAAAAGTCATGAAATTTATGTAAAAGTTAAAGTTAGAGACTATACTTTTAATGTTAAACAAAAAAACGTTTTGTCACACAATCTCAAATAAATACTTGTATATAAATATTTTTATATGTCAATTGCATTGTGTAAATTAGGTGCATTTATAAATAATATTCCTTTCTTTCTATTTTTTATTTTCACATTTTACTTTTCATAAACTTTAATGTGGATTTGATATTATAACATTTAGTATTAATTATATTTTGATGAGAGGGTATTAATTTATATAAATAAAAAAAAGAAAATTAATGAATATTTTTGTATGTTTAACTATCATTATAATAAGAATTAATTTAAAGGTGTTTATATAAATAAAAAATAAAATTAAGATAGGAAGAGTATTACATTACTAAAATGTGATATATAGTTGTTCAATATCACTTATTCTATCAATGCACCCAAAAATGTTATTCACCATGTTGATAATGCACCCAAGTGTTATTCATGATGGTGATAAAAAATTGTATTCCGTCAATCCAAAATAAATATATATATTCAAAAGAGGAGTAGCACATATTAAAAAAATGAAAAAATGAGTAGAAATATTTGGGGGTAATTTCATAAAATTTTAAATATAGACTTCATATGTATATGTGAGTAGAAAATGTTATTTTCTCTTTCCCAAATAAGTACATACTTTTTTTTTTAATAATTAATCATTATTTAATTCATATGTCATTAATTTTATACTCACAATTAATCAACTACTTAATTTACAAAATGAACCACACAATACCCAAAATACATGCATTTTCTACGTTTTCTTAAAACATCTACTCAAAACTAACGAACATATATTTTTTAAGGACGGTGGAAATAATATTTTGGATAAAATTGAGAATATTATAAAATCGAAAGTTTATTGATAATTAATAATTAATGCTTAATAACTACCTAATCGATGTGTCATCAACACGTAAGCAAAATCCTTAAAACTCCATTTGGATGGATGAATTTAAAAGAAAAAAAAATATTTCAAGTTAAGAATTATAAAGAGACAGAGAGAAGAGAAAAAGTAAGGAGAGATAGAGATGAAAAGGAGTAGATGATAGAAATTTAAAATGACATAATTTTGAAGAGAATTTAAAATTCCTCTATTTTAAACATAATTCAAATTTAAATATTTATAAATTCATCGTTAGAATAATTATTTGTGTGTGAAATCCACTCGTCCAAATGGAGTCTAAAATTCTTAGAGATGTGGCCGTCATTGGCTAACATTTTCCGTTGCAATTATGAGCATTTATTTATTACAAGAATTCATAGTTGATAGGGATTGGGTTTTACTTTAAATAGTTTAACAACTTTCCAAGGCAAGACAAAGAAAATCCATCTGCAGTAACTGCAGTGCAACAATGAAAATTTAGTGCATCCAATTCTAATTGCAAACGTGATTTGGGATAACCTGAGTAGGATATTTTAATTAATTTCACTAATTAAATTTGAATTTCAAGACAATTATAGGGATAAACATGCCTGGCAAATAAAGTGTGGCAATCTATTTATTGCAGTCAACAAGTTTGTGGGTATATATGTGTCATGGTATATGCTCTGTATTTCCCACATTTTAAAACTCTCTCTTTCTCTCTCTCTCTCTCTCTCAAAATGCAAGGCTCGTGGAATA
This sequence comes from Prunella vulgaris, assembly GCA_026898435.1. Classification (NCBI taxonomy): domain Eukaryota; kingdom Viridiplantae; phylum Streptophyta; class Magnoliopsida; order Lamiales; family Lamiaceae; genus Prunella; species Prunella vulgaris. The sequence goes on from JAPKLY010000553.1 coordinate 233,793, forward strand.
ACCAAGAAAATTCGAGGAAAAAGATGAAAATGGGGCCAATGGAATTTCCTCTTGCTCAACTAAAGTTGAGGTCGTATATGATGGGTCGAGTTGCAAATCCAAGGGATGAAGATGAGCCACATATACGCAAACTGGACCTTAATATGGACGAGAAAAAGCTCAGAAGGTGAAATTAATTATTATTTTTTTAATATAAATCTTCATATATATTTTTTTATTTAATTTGTCCCAACAATTCGTTATAGATTTTGAATTTATGATTTTTCTATTCATTTTGTAGGACCATATCCAACAGGGTATCTGCTTACAGATCTAGAAAAAGAACATCACAATATATTAGTGACATGGAAATGATGGTCCAAGATTTACAGGTACATTAAATTCATGTGATTCAAGATTTATTCATGAAAAATGTAGCACACATAAAATGATTGCATTTGAAATTAGATTTACAAATTCGTGAACGAAATTATACTCCCTCTTAATTAAAATATGTCATGCACATATATTAGGAAATAAAAATTAATTTCTACTCTATCCTTAATAAATATTTGTATTCTTCATTAAAATAACACATTTATTTAGTATTTTATTAATATTAAAGGTAATTTGGGAAAAATAATAATTATGTAATGTACATTACAAATGCAATAATATCTTATAATTAATTTGCTAATTAAATGAAAAGTGCATTATTCAATTTATATTTTATAACAAAAAATCTCTAAACATACCACATAATTTTAAACACAAAAATAGACACATATAAAAAGATTAAGTTATCCTTATATAAATATGAGATGAATTAATTTGTTTTTTTCTTAGTTTTATAGATTTATTTTATTCTTTTAGGTTATTTAATTTTAAAATTTGTACTTGGAGGTTGAATCGGTCAATTATTAAAATTAAAAAAATAATTACACATGGAATAGTAATTTAAAAACTAAAAAAAAGCAAATGAACTTCGATAATTTTTTTAAATATCTGAATAATCAAATTAAAATAAATTAAAAAATTACAAAAATTTAATAAAATCTAAAAATAATTAAAATATATCAATTTAATCTTCAAATAATCCGGTTAAACTAAAAAATATTTAAAAAAATTCAACTAAATATTTAAAATTAGTTAAACTAATGTGTTAATTTTTAAAAAAACTCACATTTTAATTCAAGTTAAATAAAGATTAAAATGTAATTAAAAATTTAATTTAATTATTTGTGAAGTTTAATGGAATTAAAAAATAAAATTATACTCTAGCCTATTTTTTAAGTGATTTT
>JAPKLY010000553.1:235082-271564 GCA_026898435.1 Prunella vulgaris
GGTTTAGAAATAAACGACCACTGAGGTCTAATTCTTCATCCCATAAATCAGTACGGAAGAATTACCTCTCTGTAGGTCCTCTTCAATGCATCATCATGCACTAGTGCAATCCCTTGGTCAAGATAAGCTAATCTGGGATCTACACATCAACCGTTTACCAATGGGGTGTTCAAATCCCATCTAGGTTGTGAATTTAGTACTTGTTACAAGAAACTGATAATGTGATCTTGCTGTGAGTTATCCGGGGATCACCACATTTATCTATAGTGTAACTTGTACTATTATATGAACGGATTGCAATAAATAAATAACATTCATATTTATCTAAAGCACAGTGATAAAAGATTTATTTCAGATAAAGCTCAAAGATTCAGTTTAGTTATACAAAGTAAAAGCATACTTTCTAGTATAACCCTTAAACTTAGCTTAGAAAAGGTGGTTAAGGCTGGTGCACAAGATTCAGGGTCAGAAGAATTGAGTTCTCCTGACTTTTAAAAGTTTATGCAAATGCTCAGTTATAATGATGACAATTATGATCCTGAATAAGTATGTAAATCAGCACACAAGGGCTTTTTAACGTGGTTCGGAGATAGCCCACTCCTACGTCCACGACCTGATTTAACAGGAAGTGATCCTCTCCAACTGAGGATCAGACTTGTTTTTAACGTGCCAAGATGAACGAATAGCTTCCTTCCTCTCTAAGGAACTTAGCCCCTGGGTGGTTTTACAAGTCCCAGTCCTTCCTAACCAACCTTCCTCACAACCTGAGGGGTTTGGTGTTCTGATCCAACTAAGGATAGCCTAGCAATACAAAACAAAGCTAAAGATTAGAGCTATCAATCTAAGCAAGTACAGAGTGAATCCTACTACAACACTAGGGAAATTTAAAACTTCAGAGTGTTGTTCAAAGTATGCTTTGACTGCTTGGATTCTTTGAGAATGCTTTCGCTTGGAAATTTCCTGTAACCTTGAATGGGTGCAAGGTCCTCTGTATTTATAGGCAGATTTGAAATAGATCCGTTGGAGGAGATCCACCCTAATCTTCCTATTTTAGGGTTGTTGCAGGCTAGATGTACTAGTTGACCTTTTTCCAATGCTTAATCTGGAAAATTCTATCCCGCCGCCTGCAACTCTGAGATGCATTGAATGCCGCATTAATTGTTGCGCAGACTCCGTACATGTGTGTCAACTATCTATTGGCTCTCCATACAGACGGCTAGTTATTCGACTTGACTTTGTCCTTCCTCGTACATTTAATCTCCGAGTTTCTTGTCATTTACTCAGGATAAATGTTTATCTTTAATGGAGTCCACTGACATTCTCTTTGTCTCAGGTGTTAACATAAATGTCAACTGTCCCATAACATAGGTAACCTTTTTGCTTCGGACTTGCATGTAACAGTAAATGATACAATGCCCAAGTCAGGTCTTATGAGCATTAAACTCAACCTTATAAGTTACCTTGCCCTTCACTGACTAAGTCCTGGCCTGAGCATGCTTAGTGTACTCAGTAGAAACTTCAGTCAGTGGAATCTTCCGGATTGTCTTCAGGACGGATCTTCAGGTCTTCGGACTTCAGCTTCAGTTCAGGCCATCTTCAGACTGACTCTGACCTCTTCAGGGTGAATAGCATATCTGACTTTAGGCAATTGGGTCGACTCAAATATTCTTCAGTCTTCAACACTTTCCCCCTGAACTGAATCCCTAACCTGACTAATCCTGATCTAGACAATCCTGACTATTGTACTTAGGCAAATCATCAGGGGTTTTGGGATCTAATCAAAATACTCAGATTGTCCCAACAATTTCCCCCTTTTGATGATGCCAAAACCCTTAAGCAAATTCCTAACCATCTATACAATCAACTGATAAAGTCAGTGAAATAGCTCAGTACCTCCTGATAAACTAGGCACTTAGTCTATAAGATGGAAACAAGGAAAATGTTAGCACAGTTCTTGATAAGGATGCAGAAAAGTAAAGTCAGGAGTCAACAAGAATTTGTAGTCAGGAAAACTAATAACTTCATTAGATATTTAGATAAAGTACAAGAGATCCTGAAGCTATTACAAGAGTTTCCCTGACAACTAACTCCTGAAAGTATTTACTCCTCTTCATCCCCATTCCACTTGACGCGCTGAATTTCGTACATGTCCAACACTCGGAACAAGATCTGATTCATCTTGCTTCGATCATTCAGGGCGTTGACAACTCTTTCGATCCTCACAGCTTCCTCCTGAATGGCTAGCCTGTCCAGCTGCTAGGACTTCCCATGGAGAGGTGGTGGATACCTGATGAATTCCGGAGGAGCGATCTCTACACCTGCAGTATCAGCAAATCTGATAATATCAATCCAGAGATCAGGGTGCTCCTCTGATATCCAATGATGGAGGATGATGTCTTTATCTTCCTTCAGGTTGTCCCAAACCCCCACCACATAGTATAAGTATGACCACCGATTCCGGATCGGAATCCAGTTCTCTAACATCTCCATCGGAACAAATTCTTCCACCATCTTCGTCTGAGGAGGGCCTTGATTCGGAGCAACCACCAAATTTCTCGGAGCCTTCTTCCGAGATCCTGAAGCCACTTTCTTCTGCTTCTCAATCTGCGAAGTCAGGTACACCGTAGTATCTTTCAATCTTTGGATCTGACTGAGCAGCGAAATCTCCCTCATCTTCGCCTGCAACTCCGACTCAGTCATTTCCTTCTTCTGGGTGGATGACCTCAGATACATCGCCTCTTCCATCTCCGCAAAAAGAGGATTCAGGGAGGGATCCTCAGAGGACTGCCTCTGCCTCTTTGGATCTGATTCAGGTTCAGGTTCTACAGGGTTTTATGCCTCAGCAGCAGCAACGGGCCTCGTTCTCTTCCTTTCAGCAGCTTGTAGTTCAGGGGGAAAGATTTTCTTCTTTCCTTCGCCAATTTGCTTTCCTCCTTCCCCCCTTTTGGCATCATCTTCATTTATTTTGTCCACTATCTCTTCTACTGACTGCGCAAGGATTTGAACTCATTGGACATATCATGCCGCCTCCCCTGAACTTGTCCCACCTGACCACACATCACTTTCAGGTCTAGACTTAACAGTTTGATTGCCTCATGGTGCTCCTTCTTCAGCTCAGTCTCCAAAACCTTCATTGTGGACTTAACTTCAGCAGAAGCCTCACTACTGACTTCTGCCTTAAGCTGAGAAACCTTTGAGTCAAGTGCAGCCATGGCCTCCTTCACCTCCGCTAAAATCTCATTCCTGATTTCAGTCTTTATCTCTCCATTCAGCTAAGCTAGCCTTTCATCGATTAGTTGGTTCATTCTCTCATCCATTTCTGATCGATCAGCTTGGTCATCTTCGAATCTTGCTAAGCCAAGGCATCAGAAGTTAACTTCTTGCAGGCTTTAATTGCTTCTGATGCTTGCCCTATAAAAGTTGAGACTTCAGCTCCAAGAGTCATCCCAAGTTCAGGCAACCCATCAGCAAGCTCTTGATCCATCTGAGCTTGGTCCAGATCCAGCTTCTTCGGGCGATCGTTGATCAAGTCAGCATAGAGACCCATCCGAGAAGTCTTTTCTTCAACCAAGATCACACGCCTATGCATGTTGTTCAGCGCTCGTGAGGAGTTAGCAACCCACAAGTTCTACCTTTGGATCCTTCCTCCCGAAACTAGGACTAAATCATATGGACCTAGGGATGGCAATGAGGCAGGTCTGAGATGGGTTTGGCTTGCCCCAGGACCCGCCCCGCCAAGAATTTTTAGGACCCGAGACCCGCCCCGCCCCGCCTCAATTTGGAGTTGGACCCGCCCCGCCCCGTCCCATGAACCTAGCGGGTTTTACCCGCCCCGACCCGCCTACCCGCCTATTTTTTTATTTTATTTTATTTTTATCATACATATCAAATGCATTACACAAAATATAATAAATTTTAAAATATAACATTAATATGCATATGAATGATTCAAACAACAATAAATATGCAAAATAATCCACTTCAAGTTTCAACTTATTAAATCTAAATTTTAAAATCTCACATATGTTGTTCATTGAAATTAAAATAATAAAAAAAATTAATAAACTCTAATTTGTACAATTTTCTCTTATGACTTTATGTACATATCTAATCTATTAATTTAATGATTATGTTAATTAATAGCCTAATTTTTATATATTTAATTATACATATATAATATAATATATTTATTAATTAACACACACACACACACACACACACATATATATATATATATATATATATATACGGGGCGGGTTCGGGGCCGGTCCACCTAATAACAAGACCCATCCCAAATCTGGCAGGTTTTTGGTCAAACGGGTTCAAACCCACCCCACGACCCGTTTGATCTGGTTTTTACCCGGCCCGTACGGGCGGGTTCGTGGTGGGCCCGGGTTTGAACCCGCCCCATTGCCATCCCTATATGGACCCTCTCCAGAAGCCTTAGCAGTCCCGGGTCCGGGGAGTGCTTCGTTGGCCGGTGCACTGTCCCCTTCAGTCACACCTTGCTGATCAGATTTAGCAATCACAACAACCCCCTTCTCCTTCACTTCCTCATCCTTCTCCGCCTCCATATCCTGAACAGCTCCCTTATCAGTCTCCGGAACTATAGCCAGTTCCATCCCTTCACCCTCTATTCTTTCCGGTTCAGCAGCAGCTTCCGAATAGATTTTTCTGACAAGCTGGTTCAGGGTTGTGATGTCGAAGGCACCGAAAAGTGCTGACTCCTCATCAGCAAGTTTATCCCATCCTTTCTTTGCGTAATTGCACAACTTCCTCACGCTGAGCGTCAATCAGATCAGGGAACCGTCTGTCCACCAGATTGGAGGCCTAATTCCGGGCCAGTTCAAAATCTGTCAGGCTGGCCTGGTCAGGAGTTGAAAACCTCCACGGAGCCTCAGTCTGCTCCTCTTCTTTCTCAACTACCTTCTCCGCATCCACCTTCATTTCCTCATCCTCCGTCTTTTCATCCTTTTCAGCAGAAGGTTCCCCCTGAGCGGGTTCCCCTTGTCCTTCTTCAGAACGTACCTCCACATCCTGATACTCCGCAACCACTAAGTGTATAAGATCATCAGCTCTGTCCTGATCGTACACAAAAGCTGGTGCTGAAGGTGCGATCTCCGGAAAGACAGTAATGGGGGCCACATGTTGAATCATCTAATCACGGTGCCCTTCCGGATCCGCCTGCTGAACTATTTTCTCCTTCTCTTCCTCCGGTTTCTTGGACTCAGCTGCCTTCTTAAACTTGAAAATCAGAGACTGCTTTATTTTGGTCTCAGAAGCCTTTGAAATCTTCTCCTCATCCGGTTTGGGGGCTTTTACCTCATCAGGCTTGCTTACCTGAGCCTTCACCTTAGCTCGCTTGCTCGCCTGGGCCTTAACTTTAGTAGTCTTGCTCACTTGAGCCTTCTTTGAGGTTTTCTTCTTCTTTCCAGTTTCCTCAGACAGTGATCGGAACAGGATAACTCGGGAAGGAATACTGATGGCATGAGAAACATCGACATCCCCAAAAGTCAGTTTCTTAATCATCAGAGAATGCTTGGTTCCATAGTGCACAAGCTTTTTGAAGGATGCCTGCCCCTCCGGAGAATATTCTATCTTCTTCGTCTTTGCGATCAGCTGCTGAAGGAAATACTCCTCCCAGTTGAGTGACTGATCTCCACCATGCTACACTGCCATCATAATGTTTAGTTTGGTTCTAGAGATCTGCTCCAATCCACCTACACAACCCATCACACTCTAACTAGTCAGATCAAAGAAGTGTCTGGGCGTTGTCATGAGCACTGATTCATTCATCCTAGCCTTAACCAGAGCCACTCCTTCACACATAGAGTTCAGGAAGTCTTACTCATGCCCCATTCCATTCTCCTGGGGAACTTTGCCAGTGCAAGGAAGATCAAAGGTGGCTTTGATCATCTTCCTGATGTTCACTGTGGTCCACTTCCTCTGAATCACAGTTTCCCCCCTCACTACTGCACTGAAAGACGTAGGCATGTAAGTCTCCCATTCCACATTCTTGTTCTCCTTCATCTTCAAATAAAAGGAAGCAACAAGACGAGGGTAGAGTAGGTCTAGCTTCATGGTAACCCAGTTGAGAATCCTAACTTTCTCAAAGAGTTCATGAATGGGAACAATATCTGGGTGATTTGAGAAGTCTGCAACTGGTTCAAAAGCAACTTGTTCCCTCAAATGATAAAGGTTATCAAAGAAAGAGTTTGCAGATGGAGACGCCATTGATGAATGCTTGGAAGAAGATAAGTTGCAGAGAGAGAGAAAGTATATAACAAGAAAATATTTAGGGTTTGTAAAGGACGCAATGTCAATAAGATCTCCTATTTATACTAAAAATTCAGTTTAATCGGACGGCTCAGATGAAATGACCTTAGAAATTCAACGGTTGAGATTAATGTGGAAAAATGCATGTACGTGGATTGAGCCGTTCTAGTTTTCAAAGATCATAATTCGAAAACTTTATCGGAAACCATTCCCACCCACTTTGCATTAAATGTGCGTCAGAGCATGTCCGTATTTAATTCAAATAATTGCATTAAATAATAACTGAATATTAAATGAACAGCTGGGATTGTAAGACAAAAATCTTTGATTTGACAATACGACAGACAAGATCAAAAGATGATGCAAGCAAGATATGATGACTAAATAAATCAAGAAATCATACCAGTAAGTCAGATATAGTCATTTGACTGATACCACTTATGACCTATCAGGGTGACAAGCCTGAATCCCGTGTCCTGAATCTTAATCATCCTAATCTGAGCATCTTCCCTTAATGTCTATTTCTCCCGACAGCCATCCATCCTCTCTCTACAAAACCTTCTTCCGGTTCCTGAATTAGTCATTCCCCCTGACCTTGTTCACTCCTGAACTAAGATTCAAACTAAATCTTCTAAGCGTGGGTGAAATAGTCCTTACTCGATTGACAACTCAACAAACCTGGTTTCAGGCAAAGCCTTAGTTAGGATGTCAACTCTCTACTTGTCAGTAGGGATCCTCTCCATCCTAATATCCTTCTACTCAACATGATCTTTTATAAAGTGATGCCTGATGTCTACATGCTTACACCTTGTGTGTAAGACTGTGTTTTGGGATATGGCTATGGCACTGTTATTGTCACAATAAATTAGGACTTCAGTGGCCTCAACTTGGTAGTCTCTCAGTTGTTGCTTCAACCAAAAGATTTGGGAGCAACAACTGCCTGCCGCCATATACTTAGCCTCAGTTGTAGATGTTGCAACACTTGTTTGTTTCTTGGAAAACCAAGAGATCAGTTTGCTCCCTAGAAACTGACATGTGCCTGTAGTTGATTTCCTATCAATCCTACAGCCTCCATAATCAGCAACAGAATAACCTGTCAGTTATAGGTTGTCATCAGAGGGATACCAAAGCCCTAAATTGACAGTACCCTTAAGGTATTTCAGAATCTTTTTGGCACTCTCTACATGACTCTTCTTTGGATCAGACTGATATCTCGCACACACTCCAACTGCATAGGTGATGTCAGGATGACTTGCAGTTAGGTCCAACAATGAACCAATCAGTGCCCTATATTCAGTCTGATCTACTGAGGTCCTCTCCTTGTCAGGATCCAGCTTCTCATTTGTGTTCATGGGATTACGTGAGACTTTGCTAGACTGAACTCCAAACTTCTGAATCAAATCCCTCGCATACTTGGATTGATTGATGAAGATTCCGGAGTTAGTTTGGCTGACCTTGAGACCTAAGAAGAAGTTCATCTCTCCCATCATTGACATCTCAAACTTCCCCGTCATCAGCTTTGAGAATTTCTCACAAAGCCTCAGGTTTGGCGATCCAAAAATAATGTCATCGACATAAATTTGGACCAAGAGAATATCCCCCCCTTCGGATATCCTGAATAGGGTCCTGTCCACTGTTCCTTTCACAAACCCGTGGTCGATCAGGAACTGGTAGAGCGTATCATACCAAGCTCTAGGAGCTTGTTTCAGGCCATAAAGTGCTTTCTTCAGGTGAAACACCTTATCACTGTTAAGTACCTTGGTTTAGATTATGATATGTGCAAAACATATGTTTATATGGTATATTAATCTAACACTTGATCTAAGGAAATTGGTTTAGAAAGTTATTGTTATGCAAGAGAAGTCTGCAGCTGTATACTTGATCAACCTACAACCAGACATGATCTTACAGCTGTAATGTTTCTCTACAGCCAGTTTTTGTAATTTTCAGGACTCTACAGCTGCAAGGTTGAAGATCCTACAGCTGAAGTGACCGTTTGAAGAAAAAAGTACATGTTCAAGATAAAATGAAGATTATGAAGACCCTTAAGCTCAAATTAGTGTAGCATTTACGCACTCACTATATAGTACTTAAGAGGAGTTTATTTCAAAGATTCTGGAGAATTATGAGGATTAATTGAGGACAACCAGAATATTGAGAATGAAGATATATAGTACAATCAGTACTATTCTGTGTGAAGGATGAGGACCACTTCACACATGCCAATAGAGAGAGAGAGGAGCCTTATCCAGAATTCAAATTTGAATCTCTCAACGGAAAAGTTACTCCAATCGATCTATAAATAGAAGATGTTCTCAGAGGAAGCAACAACAACAACCTGAGCATACAAGCATTCAACCTGAGCAAAGTCTACAGCCAACAAATTCTGAGAGAAAGAGAGTTTTTATTTTCTTTGTAATTCATAGGATAGTTGGTTAGGATTTTCTTAGAAAGAATCACTCTTTGTTGTTGTTCCCTCACTTATTTTATTATTTCTACTTAGTGTAGATATCTCTGTGTGAGGTTTGTTTAACTCTTAGTGAGTTATATTCTGAGTGAATAGGATAGTGTCTCTTTTTAAAATAGGAATCTGAGTGAACCTAGTTCTAAGGGGGAACTATTTGTATTTATCTTTGTGATCCATTCTAAGTGAATTTGACACCTAAGTGGTGTAACAGTGGATGTAGGTTGTCTTTTTCATAGACACTGAACCACTATAAATACTGCCTATTTACTTACTGTTATTTATTTTCTGTATTGCATATTTACTTATTTGTTACATTCATCATTCTTTCAAAATCAAGTGCATAAAAACTTTGTGTTTTTCATAAAGGAACTGACTCTACAGGTGTAGACTTGCCTAAGTCACTCAACTGTTAAGTATGTTCATATTGTTTTTCATTAACACTCACATATTTTCCGCTGCACATTAGAGTATTCTCAAAACACTTTCTAGTGTGAGAATCCCTCTGATAATTTGTCTACAAGTTGTCGATTTTATTTGTCTACAGCTGTATCCTTTGTGGTCTATAAAACCTCTTGTAGACTAACTGTTTTTGAACTTTTAGAAGTTACTGTAAGGTTCTATATTACCTTATTTTTTAAAACCAACTTCGAACCCAGGAGGTTGTTCCACAAAAACCTCCTCATTCCGAATTCCATTATGGAAATCGCTATTCACGTCCATCAGATACACCTTGAACTTCTTAAATGTTGCATATGCAAAGAACAACATGATTACCTCTAACCTCGTGACCGGAGCGAAGGTCTCATCATTGTCGATCCCTTCGGTCTGAGAGTAACCCTTAGCCACCAGTCTGGCCTTGTTTCTGACAACAACATTCTTCTCATCCCTCTTGTTCTTGAAGACCCACTTAGTTCCAATAACATGTTGACGCCTAGGTCTATCAATTAACTCCCAAACCTGATTCCGCTGAAACTAATTGAGCTCATCCTGCATGGCTACGATCCAATTGGGGTTAGCAAGAGCTTCTTCTATGTTCTTAGGTTCCTGATCAGACATGAAACAACAAAACATAGCACTCTCGCCATGGAACAACCTTGTATCACCAATGATATCAGCCAATGAGTGATCAGAAAGCCAATGCCTCCTGCTGATTGGAGCACTTGGAGCAGCTTCAGATGTTCCCTCACCTGATCCTGAAACGTTAGTCTCAATAATAGGCAAAGAAGCAGAACGAGCAAGAACAGGGGACACTGAGTCATTCCCTGAGGGTTGTCCAATGTCAGGGACATTGTTTCCCCCTACAGAGTTAGACTCAGTAACTGTCTCAGGTTGAGTCTGAGACTCAACATTCTCCGAGGCTGGGGCTTGCTGAGGGTTGGCCTGAGATCCATCCTAATCGTCATCATCATCCCATCCCATGGGAGTATGCACGAGCTTGACCTTGAACTCAGGATTTTGCTTCAGGCTCAGTCCTGTCACCCTTTTGGTAACCCCCTCAGTCTCAGGACTTGGAACATATTTTCTACGCACTGATGCAGTCTCATCAAACACAGCATGAGGTGTTTCCTCCACACAAAGGGTCCGATAGTTGTACACCCTAAAGGCTTTGCTGACTGAGGAGAACACTCCCTCATCAGACATGCTATCAAAGGCTTTCAACTGGTCTTTTCCATTGTTTAGGATGAAACACTTACACACAAAAATATAGAAATAGGAGATGCGAGGCTTCCTCTTGTTCCACATTTCATAGGGTGTCTGAGCATGTTGTTTGTTTAGCATAGATTGGTTCTGAGTGTAGCAAGCAGTGTTGATTCCTTCAGCCCAGTACTTCTTGGGCAGTCCTGACTCAGCCAACATGGTCCTGACCACTTTCTTCAGGGTCTGGTTCCTTCTTTCAGCTACTCCATTTTGCTGTGGAGTCCTGGCTGCAGAAGTCTCATGAGCAATACCAAGGTCAGTACAAAAATTAGTTATATAAGAGTTAATAAACTCCGTTCCCCGATCTGATCTGATCTTGACGATTCTCTAACCTTGTTCAGTACTCAGTTTCTTGAGTAACTCTGGAATCTTGGCCTGAGTCTCCTTCTTGTTCAGCAAGAAAATCACCCATGTGTACGTGGAATAATCATCAACAACAACAAGGGTATATTTTCTACTATTCATGCTGACAGGAGTAATCGGACCAAAGAGATCCATGTGCAGGAGCTGAAGCACTCTGTCAGTTGAGGAGGCATCTTTCTCCTTGAATGAGACTTTGGTTTGCTTGCCTTCCTGACATGCTCCGCACACGTGGTCTTTTTCATTAGGTAGACCCTCTATAAGAGAAAGTCGAGAGAATTTGTTAATAATCTTGAAGTTTAAGTGACTAATGCGCTTATGCCAAAGCCAACTGAGTTCGGAGGAACTCTTAGCGACCAAAAAAATTTCAGGAAAGCTGCTCTGAAAGTTAGCAAAATAAACATTGCCTCTCCTGACAACTGTAATAAGAACTTGCAGGGTAGATTTGTCTTTCACAAGGCATATATTCGAGGTAAATTCTACACTAAATCCACGGTCACAAAACTGACTGATATATAGTAGCTTATGCCTAAGACTCTCTATATAGGATACATTAAGCACGTTAACAGAACCAACAACAAGAGTACCAAACCCTCTAGTGAAACCCTTAGAGTTGTCACCAAAGGTAACCTGTGGGACATCCTGAGCTACGTAGTCCTAAAGGAGATCACGAAATCCGGCCATGTGCCTGGAACAGCCTGAATCCAGGAACCAATCCTTTTTCAGATCCTCTTTCTTCTTCTTGTAGCCCGCAGCGACCTGAAAAGAATCAGGCCTCAGATACATATCTAGTATTGGGTCCTACAGAGTCAGCCATACCCTTCGGGATCCAGATCTCTTTAACAATTCTGATGGCATCAGAAGTGTAAACTTGTCTCCCTGAAATATCTACATACACTGTCCTTTTCTTCCTAGGTGCCTTGGAAGTTGAGGCTGTATGTGTGTCAGCCTGAGGTTCAGGGGCCCTGGATTTCTTCTTGGGGGCAGTCCTCTTATTCCTCTTTGGCTTGGGTGCATCGGACTGAGGCTTGTCCTGGGAAGGAGCTACTCAAGCCTTACCTCTAGGCACACGAGGTCTGGCCTGAGCATTGTCGGAGTCAGGTCTCCGTTGCCCTTCAGGGGCCACCTGGTGAGTCCCTCTCCGAGGAGGATTGGGATGTCCCTGATGGGCCCTTTACCCTATCTGAGGCTCTTGGACCTCAGTATCCATTGGCCTTGCCTGAGGCTTCCTCTGGCCTGAATTCCTTCTACCATGAGTACTCTGAGGCTGAGGCTGAGGCTGAGGCTGAGAAGTACTTGGGGCAGAATTCCTTGAAGCCTGAGGGTTCCTAGGCTGAGCCTTGGGGTTCCCTTGGTCTGTCTTCCTCAGCTCTTGGTGAGCAACCTTGGCCTTTTCCTTTGGTTTTGGCCTTGGTTCATCAGCCTGTTGCCTGATAGGTTCAGCGGGCATTTTCTCCTTCCCTTTACCTTTGTCTTGGTGAGCAACACTTACGCCCTTGTCACCAATTTGGGCAGGGACAAACACCTTCTTCTGAGAGTTGCTCCCTGAAGCACCTCTCCTTTTCTTGCCCTTAGGGTTCTTAGAGCTATCATAGCCCAACCCTACTTTAGCACCATCGTTATAACAGTTAACTCATCAACCACTTGGGAAGATTTGTGTAACTTCTCCAGCTTTTCCTCAAGGTGAGCATTGCACTTTTTCAGGGCCTCAATTTCAGTGGTGTATTGAAGCACCAGCTGTTGATCAGCGACCTCTCTTGAGGTTTGTTCAAGGTAGCGAGCCGTTTGCTCAACACTAAGGCGAGCTTACCACTCAGTTTCGAACATCCCCCTGAGAGCTATCCGCTCAATCTTCTGTTGTTCCTGAACTAGGAACCGATCAGTGTCACGAATCTCAATCAGCGAGGTAATGACAGCATTGAGTCTTTCAACCACCAAGGGAGTTTCATCATGCCTATTCCGGGCGTGAAGAACTCTTCCTGAAGGTTTACTAACCTAAGTGCCTCTTCAGTATCTCTCATTCTGAGAGACTCAGTGAGACGATCATTCTCACTAATCAGATTCGCATTCACATCCACCGTGTGAGTATGAGTCTCCTGCAGCCTTGAAAAATCAACCATCAATTGCTCTAGGGCGAGCTGAAGGTCGAGATCTCTTGCTGAGTCTCAGCTAAGCTCAGGTGCGTGATCAGGAGAAGAGGCAGAAGAACATACCTCATCATCTGCCATCAGGCAGAGATCATCATACTCCTCATCGGAGAAGAGTTCAGGGGATCGGCGTCCTGGGCCAACAGAATCTGAGGAATCCTCAGAAATCATAGCTCTCCGATCTGATGCCCTGAGATCTCTCTTGGCTCTCCGATCTTCTCTCTCTCGAGCGCTGAGCTCCGGGCAGTCATACTGATAGTGCCTAATCTTCTTGCAATGGTAGAACTGATCTGCATCACTAGCAGCAGATTTGTCAGTATAATGTTTACCTTCTGAGTCCCTCCTGCTTCCTGATGATCTTTCAGGCTTGGAGCTGGATCTTCTGGGCTTAGCATCATATCTCCTCCTGGAGCTCTTCTCTTCTCTCTTGCGCTCTGGCTCCTCTCGCTCCCTCCTGGAGTCAGAACCCCTCATCTTTTCCCTCCGATGGCTCGATCTCCTAGGGCTGGAATACCTGCGGTCCCTGAAGTTAGTATAAAACTTCCTATACCTGCCGAAATGAGAGTTCAGCTTCTCAAATATCCTGGCCATTAGGCTGTACTCCAAGGCAAGCTCGTCCCTGTTCATCTCCTTCAGGGACTTAGAACCAGATCCAACCTCAGGCTCAGGAGTAGCTTTCAGAGCCACGCTCTTTTCCTTCTAAGGCGTCCTCGCCTCAGTCACATCCTCACTGACATCACCCTTCGTCTTCCTCTTATTGAGGTCGAATTCCAGAGCTTTTAACTCTGAGAAGAGGTGAGAGTGAGAGACGTTCGTAAGATCCTGAGTGTTCTTCATCAAGACCACTCCTGTGTCCCATCTTTCATGGAGACAGTTAAGGATTTTCGAGGATACCTCCCTCTTGGGAAACTCCTTCCCAAGGGTTGCCAGCTCGTTCATCATCTTAATGAAACGAGTTTCCATCTGATCGATAGATTTTCCATCAAGCATCCTGAATGCCTCAAACTTCCTGATAGCAAGATCTCTCTTGTTCTCTTTAATCTTCTCAGAACCCTCGCTCATCTCCTTCAGGGCATCCCAGATCTCCTTGGCAGTCTTTAGGTGCATCAGCCTTACCGAATTCTTGTAAGAAACGGTGTAGAGTATAATGTTCTTAGCAATATTATCTAGTCCGATTTGCTTAATCTGATCAGCAGTAAGCGCGGATCCCTCCACATGCTCTTCTCCTTCAACTGGAACTGGGGCATTTCCACTAGCCAGGTTCTTGCTCTGTTCGTCATGAAGGTGATAGGTGCTTCCTCAATAACCTTGAACATCTGGTCATGAATGTAGAGATGGGTAAGGATCCTAAATTTCCAATAATCATAATTATCAACAGAGAACTCAGGAAGATTGCCCTCAAGGCGCTTAGAACCGGATGCCATGATATGCACGTTTTCAAAAACAGATCAGTTCAGATGACCACCAAAAGTTTCTCCTCAGAAACTGTTGGTAAACAAAGTTAGTGGTCTTTCAAACCACTGCTCTGATACCACTTGTAGGTCCCAAAACAAGTAAATCAGTGTATGTGGGAGGGGAATACACTGATGTCAGATTATCCAAAAATCCTAAAAAAATGCTCTTACACACTCAGTCAGGAAGATCCTGATAGTTCTCACTAAATTGACAGTCCGCATGGGCAGCACAGACGAATCACTAAGAAGTCAGATAGGCTGAGTATGAGTGTTGTACTCGGAAGCTCAGTAGAGATAACAAACCTACTGACTGCTCGGAAGCTTAGTAGAGATAACAAACCCACTGACTGCTCGAAAGTGAGTCAGTAGGACTACTATCTCAGTAAGCTAGAGGGAGTGCGGAATGTGAGCCCTTAGTTTCTACTCGTTTTTATTCCTGAAGATGTTTTTCTCTAACTTAGCTTAGAAAATGTGGTTAAGGCTGGTGCACAAGATTCAGGGTCAGAAGAATTGAGTTCTCCTAACTTTTAAAAGCTTATGCAAATGCTCAGTTTATAATGATGATGTTGATGAAATAATCTAATCCAGGTGTTTAAGGAAGTAATCAACGGAATAACGGATGACGTGTCCCAAAATGACAAATCAAACATGATGAACATGGGCAAAACCAAAGAGAATCAGTATGAAAAAAGAAGAATCATTGATCAAACAAGAAATGGCCGAGCAGCAGTGCTAGAGAGGAAAGGGCGAGCATCTCCCCTGCTCGCCCAACCACCTGATCAGCTGCACCTGCTCGCCTATTTGCACACAATAGGTGAGCAGGTCTTACAAATGTTGTCATGGGCGAGCACCTCACCTGCTCACCCAACAACCTGTTCGCTTGGCATAAGGAGCTGCTCGCCAGCTTTGAAGATGGACACCAGAGTCTTGTTTTCACCATTTTTAGCCAATTTTCCGTTGTAATTATCTTGTATAAACGGTGAGGGACACTTGTAAGCTTCTTATGAAGCGTGGCAAAGCATTTGCCACCACCTGCTTGTAGAATTGCCTATAAATAGGCCCCCATTTTTAGATTTATGCAAGTTTTCTCTGCCTTTGCGAAGCTTTGTCTAAATCTTTCCAGAATTATACACTTTGCAATTCCGGTAAACCGAATTTGATCGATTGTTAGTGAAATCGCACTCGTAAGCCACATAAAAGCTTCCTTTGCGGAGATTTTATTAACAATTTGGCGCTAGAAGGAGGGCCCGAACCTCCGATTACTGGATTTTGTTTGATACTGGAGTAGAAATTGTGAAATTTGGATTCTGGATGAAGATTTGCAACCTGCTCTCTTGAAGGAAAACAAGCTGTTTGCTTGAATGTTTGAAGGAACATAAGCTGGTCGCCTGATTGCTTGAAGGAAACCTAGTTGTTCACCCTTTATTCAAGAAATAACACTACCTGCTCGCCTGTTCATTTACCTGGTCGCCTGTTTTTCACTTGGTCACCTGTTTGTTCACCTGCTCACTAGCTCACATGTTTGTCCTTTTTCACCTGTTCGCCCGGTTGTTTATGTAACAGCATAACAGCTTAACCTGCTTTGTGAAAAGCAGCTGACATTACGTAAAATGTCGCTGGAGGTATCTCAACTAAGGATGATATCTCACGAGAGGAACAACGATTAACAAAATCAAAGAGCCCCGGCACCTGAACAGTCAACGACAATTTCGGGTGTTGTAGGAAATAGGCAACAAGCCAAACAAACTGGAGTTTCGGCAGCTCAAGTGGGACATAACTATATGCAGGGATTATCCGAATTGCTCCCATTCTTGCAGAACCCTGAAGACATTTCACGGGTGACGGCTCTCTGCAAGGTGTTGAAAGAACAGCAGCAAGGTGCAGCCGGTCCCTCTGGTACGCGACCTGATCCGAGGCCTTTTTTCAATGGGTTGATCAGTATCCATCGGAGACCGAGGCTGACAGTGAACAGAGAAGAAGACACGAGGAACGTGGAAAGCAGAAGGTGACAGATCGTTTGGGGCTAAAGATGATAGACCGGTTGGGCCCGCCAAGTGGAAGAGCACGGAGCGTGGTGGATGAGTCGAGTCATGGAACTCCACAAAGCAGACCTGTGGAGCGACGAGATTATAGGTCGCATAGCCAACCCTTATCGGCTTATCGATCTCCAAGTAGAGTTCCAGAAGTTGTCCAAAGGAGAACGAATAGAGTACCAGAAGCAGACCAAAGGAGACCGAGTAGAATACCATAGGTAGATCCAGGAAGACAGTTGTCAGTCAGGGAAAGACTACGTTGGCCAGTGGCAGAGAGGCTTGGCCCTGAAGGTGTGCAGAAGGCTAGTAGGATTCCAGCTAGGTCACACCCGAGTGATCGGGTATCCGGCTCCCCTCGCCCAGAGCGAGAGGAACGGCCGCCCCGTCCAGGTGTAGAGACTTCAAATGAAATCCTACGATCGATGGAAAAGGCCATTGGAGACCTTCAGGCCAAAGTGTCATTGCACCCGGAAGGCAACTCAGCAGTACAAATCCCAGTCTCACCCCTATCAGCAGCAATACTTTCAGCACCTGTTCAGCCGAAGATTCAGTTCCCGGCTTCTAACTTGTATGAAGGAACTTTAGACCCGAAAGTGCATGTGTTCAAGTTTACCGATTACATGATTTCTATGGGAGCGTCTGAAGCGACCCAATGTAGAAACTTTCCTCTTACACTTGGAGGTCATGCACACAGTTGGTTTACCGCGATGCCACCTGCATCGATAACGTCTTTCATGCAGTTAAGCCGAGAGTTTTTGTTACATTTTTCTGGAGCAGCGTCCAGTTTTACCCAGAAGCATCGATTGGCAAATCTTGTTCAAGAAACTGAGGAATCTAATCAGTAATTCCTCGAACGGTTTGATAAGATCTTGTTGGAAGGAGAACCAGTAAGCGAAGATACCAAGGTGATTACCGCGATGGCGGGTTTGAAGAAAGGTTCCGATTTATGGAAGGAAATGTAGCTTGCGTGTCAGAAAACTTATGCAGAGTTCCGGAACAAACCCGGGATTTATGTAGCCATGCAAGACGCATTGAGAAAGTCCATGGGTGAGGTTAAAGAAGCACCAAAAGCGACAGTCAAGAGAGGTGGGGAAAATATCGAATCCCCAGAAATTTGAAATCCTTCGAGGGAGCGGAATTGGCAGATAGACTAAACCATGTCCTAACTGTGTCCATTGACCAACTCTTCAACGCGGTCAAAGGAAGTGGAGCTCTACCACCAGCAAGAAAACTCAGAGTAGATCAAAAAAGGACAAACACGAATAAATATTGCGCCTATCATAAGGCAACGGGACATTTCACTAGTCAATGTCAGGATCTATTGAGACAGTTGTGGAGGTTTTATGAAGAAGGCAAGTAGTCGGAGTTTGTGAAGAGACCACCAGGAAAGAGACCGTGTGTGCCCGATCAGAGGGCGAATGAAGAGAACAGCGAGAACGAGGACGAAGAAAGAGCCGGTCTGAGACACCGGCGACAACAACAAGCCCTCGTCCCCCCCCCCCCCGCCAGGACCAGTGTGGGATGTTTTTGTGTTGGAACCTGAGGTTGGCCGAGCCGGTAGGTGTACAGGTGGAAGGCCACCTCCGTCGAAGAGGCAGAAAAAAGCTGAGCTGTGCGCTATTGACCAGATAAAAGAAATCGATGTGGGACCTTCTACCAAGCCTACTGCAGAACTAACATTTTCACAAAAGGACTTGGATGGGATCATAACCCCACACAATGATTCCCTGGTCATAAGCGCGAATATCATGAATGCACGAGTTCACAGACTGATGGTCGACAGTGGAGCTTATACGAATATCTTGTTGAAAAGTACTCTAGACCAGATAAGGGACTACGAATCCTACATTGAGAATTGTAATCATAGAATTATAGGATTCGGGGAAGCAGTTACTATTCCACTAGGTACGATACGTCTGTCTGTTGAACTTGTATCGGCCGACGATCCCAATAGGAGGTTGACGAGGCAAGTAGATTTTCTCGTTGTAGACCAGCCATCCTCCTACAACGGGTTCCTTGGTCGACCGTTTTTGCATGAATTTAAGGCAGCCTGTTCGACTTACTACTATTGTATAAAATTCCCGACGCCAAATGGAGCTGGCACAATAAAGGGTAATTAAAAGAAAGCCCATGAATGTTTACTACAGAACTCGCCATCTGTCACTTATGTACACACGATTGACAGTCCTCGCCCGCGTACTGATTTGGGACCTGAGATGGTGGATGCTTTCCAAGTTGAAGCGGAACCAATGGAGGTCGATAATCCAGACCACGTACCAGAGAGTGTACGCAATCCTGTTGTACAAGTCCTAGTGGAATCAGAGCCTGAGAGGCATCTCGGAGGCGAACGCCCAGACAAATGCCTACTCAGCCAAGATTTTGAACCTAGGCTCGATTGTGAACCGATGGAGATTGAAGACGAATTGAACGTTGACGGATCTATTCTAGATCCAAGGTGGAAAGAAAAGCCAAAATGCGCTATGCCGATGGAAGAGTTAACATCTATCCAAGCTTATCCAGGCAAAGAAGATCTAGAACTCTTCATCGGATCTGAATTACCTAAACCATTCAGATCAAGAATGATTAATTTCTTGAAGAATAGTCTAGATGTTTTCGCATGGTCTCATTCAGGTATGACAGGCATTCCGACTGAACATGCCTGTCAACGACTTAACATTGATCCAGCACGCAGACCAATTTGCCAAAAAAGAAGAAAGTTTGGGCCTGAGAAGTACGAAGCACTGACGACTGAGGTCAGGAAGTTGCTGGACAATAAGTTGATACACGAAGCCTTGTGCCCACAATGGGTTGCGAACCCAGTCCTTGTTCGTAAACCCAACGGCACAAGGAGACTCTGTATTGACTTCACTGATCTGAATGATGCCTGTTCGAAGGACAACTTTCCACTACCCCACATAGATCATCTGGTCGATAACACTGCAGGGCACGAACTCGTGACCTTCATAGACGCATTCGCAGGATATCACTAGATTGCACTACATCCTGACGATCAGGAGCACACTGTATTCTACACCAACAAAAATCTCTACCGTTGGGATAGGATGACATTTGGCTTGATCAACGCTGGAGCCACCTACCAAAGATTGGTGAACAAGATGTTTGACGAACATATCGGCCGCTCAGTTGAAGTTTATGTGGACGATATTGTTGTAAAAAGTTTGCGAAAGGAAGACCATCATGAACACCTCTCTCAGACATTCCAAATACTCCGCGCCTATAACATGAAGCTTAACCCGAATAAAGTCACTTCAGAATTCATTTGGGAAAGTTCCTGGGACATCTGGTCAGTCAGAACTAACATTTTCACAAAAGGACTTGGATGGAATCATAACCCCACACAATGATTCCCTGGTCATAAGCGCGAATATCATGAATGCACGAGTTCACAGACTACTGGTCGACACTGGAGCTTATACGAATATCTTGTTAAAAAGTACTCTAGACCAGATAGGGGACTACGAATCCTACATTGAGAATTGTATTCACAGGATTATAGGATTCGGGGAAGCAATTACTATTCCCCTAGGTACGATACGTCTGTCTATTGAACTTGTATCGGCCGACGATCCCAATAGGAGGTTGACGAGGCAAGTAGATTTTCTTGTTGTAGACCAGCCATCCTCCTATAACGGGTTCCTTGGTCGACCTTTTTTACATGAATTTAAGGCAGCCTGTTCGACTTACTACTATTGTATAAAATTCCCGATGCCAAATGGAGCTGGCACAATAAAGGGCAATCAAAAGAAAGCCCATGAATGTTTACTACAGAACGTGCCATCTGTCACTTATGTACACATGATTGACAGTCCTCCCCCGCGTACTGATCTGGGACCTGAGATGTTGGATGCTTTCCAAGTTGAAGCGGAACCAATGGAGGTCGATAATCCAGACCACGTACCAGAGAGTGTACGCAATCTTGTTGTACAAGTCCTAGTGGAATCAGAGCCTGAGAGGCATCTCGGAGGCGAACTCCCAGACAAATGCCTACTCAGCCAAGATTTTGAACCTAGGCTCGATTGTGAACCGATGGAGATTGAAGACGAACTGAATGTTGACGGATCTATTCTAGATCCATGGTGGAAAGAAAAGGGAAAATGCGTTATGCCGATGGAAGAGTTAACATCTATCCAAGCTTATCCAGACAAAGAAGATCTAGAACTCTTCATCGGATCTTAATTGCCTGAACCATTTAGATCAAGAATGATTAATTTCTTGAAGAATAGTCTAGACGTTTTCCATGGTCTCATTAAGATATGACAGGCATTCCGACTGAACTTGCCTGTGAACGACTTAACATTGATCCAACACGCAGACCAATTCGCCAAAAAAGATGAAAGTTTGGGCCTGAGAAGTACGAAGCACTGACGACTGAGGTCAGGAAGTTGCTGGATAATAAGTTGATACACGATTCCTTGTGCCCACAATGGGTTACGAACCCCGTCCTTGTTCGTAAACCCAACGATACAAGGAGACTCTGTATCGACTTCACTGATCTGAATGATGCCTGTTCGAAGGACAACTTTCCACTACCCCACATAGATCATCTGGTCGATAACACTGCAGGGCATGAACTCGTGACCTTCATAGACGCATTCGCAGGATATCACCAGATTGCACTACATCCTGACGATCAGGAGCACACTGCAGTCTACACCAACAAAAATCTCTACTGTTGGGATAGTGTTGGTCCCGAAACGAGTACAATCAGTGTATGGGGGGGATACACTGATGTCAGATTTTTCTGAAAGACTCAGAAAAATGCCCTTACACTCTCAGTCAGGATTTCCTGAATTACTCAGTGTGCTGAAGGTCCACAGGGGCAGCAGGGACGGTTCAGTAACGAGTCAGATAAACTGAGTGTGAGTAAAGTGCTCGGAAGCTCAGTAGAGATAACAAACCTACTGACTGCTTGGAAGCGAGTCAGTTGGACTACTATCTCAGTGAGATAGAGTACGTGCGGAAGGTGAGCCCTTAGTTTCTACTCGTTTTAGTTTCTGAAAACATTTTCTCTGAACTTGCTTAGTAAACTAATGGTTAGGGCTGAGTGCACTGTATTAAGATTCAGGATGATTGATTCAGTCCTAAGAATAAAACAATGCAGAATGTTCAGTTTATTATGATGACAGTTATGATCCTGAACAAAATAGTAAATCAGCACACAAGGGTCTTTTTAACGTGGTTCGGAGATAACCAAGTCCTACGTCCACGACCTGATTTAACAGGAAGCTATCCTCAAAACCCTGAGGATAGGTGCTTGGTTTTACGTGCCAAGGGACATGAGTAGCTAACTTCCTCTCTTAGGAACTGACCCCTGGGCGCTTTACAAGTCCCAGTCCTTCTAACCAACCAATCTCATGATAGCTCCTTGAGAGTTAAGTACCCAAGTGTAGGTTGATTTCAAGTAATAAAATTTCTCGGGAGACCGAGTGTCGAACCACAGGGAGATTTGGAAGAAAAAGATATTATCTAGTTGAGAGGTTTCAATAAAGTAACAAAATACTAGAGTTTCGGGATTCCACTTTAGATAAAAATACTAGAGTTATGATCTTGGTTATCTTTGATAACTCAATCGAAATCTAACAATCAAGTGATTTCAATCGGAAGATATAACTTTGAGCACATATAATACTTTTGAAAAGTACCTTTAGACCTTCGAACAAGTTTATAAAATCAATAGTTGATGTGTAAAACTAAGCATTTGTTGTGCCAATAACTCTACAACAAATCAAAGTAATGACACATCAAAACCTCTCTTAAGAACTCTTCAAATGACTAAAGGATTGAAACTTTGAAAATCTTTATTGAATAACCAAGAACATTACTAATACTTTACTAAAGCTTCATCCCTAACTCTAGTAAAATATTTAGCTACTCATACTAATACAATAAGAACTCATATTTCTAAGAGAGATACTAGACTAAGATAGAAGGATTACAAGGAAAATGGGATGCCTTCAAGGGTTGCTAAAGGGCTCTTTATATAGGCCTCCAAATAGTGAATCATGGAGACTTTAGCAACCAATTCACGTGGCCTGTAAACATCAGTAATTTAATTGCCCTTGCTGTCTCAATTTCATCTTGACTTCTGAATGAAAGTTGTAGGCCGTTGGATTAGGTTTCCAAGGAGTCTAAGATCTCCAAAATTGGATCTCTATATTGTGAGTTATGACCATAATAGTGGAGTTGGTAAAACTGGATTGTTTTTCTCCGCGAATTTATGGTGGTCTATTGAAAAGAAGATATCACAGCTTGCACAAAATCAACTCCTTTAATATTTCTACTGTGTCTTGATGAATTTCTTGGCTAACCAATGGATTTGGTCTTGTGTAAATTGGACTTTTGTGTGAATTATGGTGAATTATTTCCCAACATGTGTACTGAGATGGCGGAATTCTGAAGCCCTGCATTGATTGTCATTTTGACCATTGAAGCCGGAACTTTTGACACTTGAGCCCTGAAGAAAAGTTGTAGAGCAACGAATTAGTGATCAAATAAAACTGGAATTGGTTCAATTGGTTTAGTGAGGCTCCAGAGATTGTGCAAATACGAAAATGTGTTTTGAGTCCAAACATTGGACAGAATTGGAGTCTTCACTTATGAGTACAAATACAATCCAAACATGTAAAATTGGATCACTAAAGTGTCTTAAGTATTTAGTACATTGTCTTAGGTGTTCAATATCATAAAATTTGGATAAATGTAACTCCACTTAAGACCTCAACAATATACAATAGACATAATGGTTAGGTTGAATTATACATATGCTTCTTATTTAAATAGAAAACATAAATACTTATAACTAATTAGAAAGTGTGAAATTATATATAAATACGCTAAATAATACATTATAGTACACAAAATAGGTAAAATACATGCATACTTAAACGCTAATCATCTCACACCTTGAGTGGTTTGGTATTCTGGTTTCCAACTAAGATAGCTCTAGCAATACAAAACAATACTAAATATTAGAGCTATCGATCTAAGCAAATACAGAGTGAATCCTACTACAACACTAGGGAAATTTAATTGCAGAGTGTTGCTTATAGTATGCTTTGAGAGCTTGGATTCTTGAGAGCTTTCTCTTGGAAATTTCTCGTTAGCCTTGAATGGGTGCAAGACTCTCCATATTTATAGGCAAGATTCAAAATAGATCCGTTGGAGGAGATCAAGTCAAATCTTTCCTATTTTAGGGTGTTTACAGGCTAGAAATACTGTTTGACCTAACCGCCATGCTTATTCTGGCAAGTTGTCCCATCGCCTGCAACTTTTGAGGCGCATTAAATGCCGCATTAAATGTTGCGCAGACTCCGTACATACGTGTCGAAAGATCATTGGCTCTCCGCTCTAACGGCTAGTTGACCTTCAGACATTTGTCCTTCTTCGTACATTCAATACTCTGAGTCTCTTGTTAATAACTCAGTCTGAAAGTGTGTCTTAATGGAGTCTTACTGACATTCTCTTTGTCTCTTGTCCCATAGCATAAATAACCCTTTTTGCTTTGGACATACGTGGTTCAGGTGATCTGAACTACTGTCCGAGTTAGGTCTTATGTGTCTTCAGCATAGCCTGATAGATTATTCAGCCCAGTATGTGTAACCTTTCTGCTTTGGACTTATATGGTTCAGATAAACTGAACCAAGGCCTAAGTCAGGTCTTAAGTGAATTCAGCACAGCCTGATAGCTTACACTTACTCTTCACTGACTAAGATCTATCCTGAGTATGCTTAGTGTACTCAGTAGAAACATCAGTCAATGGTACTTCAGGATTGACTTCAGGACGGATCATCAGGCTTCGATCTTCAGTTTCAGATCAGGCAATCTTCAGCAAGACTGACTGATTCCTTCAGGATGAATTACACTTCAGACTTCAGTAAATTGGGTCGACTCCAATATTCTTCAGTCTTCAGCGAGTTCCTCCTGTACTGAATTCCTAACCTAACTATCCTGAATTATTTCAACCTGAACAACTATACTTAGGCAGATTCATAAGGGGTTTTGGGATCTAATCAAAATACTCAGATTGTCCCAACAATTTCCCCCTTTTTGATGATGCCAAAACCCTTAAGCAAATTCCTATTCATCTATACAATCAACTGACTTAGTCAGTGAGAACAACTCAGTATCACCTGACAACTAGGTATTTAGTCTATAAGATGAAAACAAGGAATGGGTTAGTACAGTTCTTGATAAGGATTCAGAAAAGTAAATTCAGGAGTCAACAAGAAGTTGTACTCAGGAAAAATAAAATAACTTCATTGATTGATATAGAATTACAGTTATCCTGAAGCTATTACAAATTCCTGAACAGCTAGCTCCTGATCTAGTCTTCATCCTTATTCCATACAGCTTGTGGAATATCATACATCTCCAAGACTCGGTTCAGGACCAACTTCATCCTGTTCCGATCACCAACAGCCCCGGCAGCGCGTCCTACTCTGACGACTTCTTCTGATATTGCTTTCTGGTCTAGTTGTTTGGAGTTCCTGAAGAGTGGAGGAGGGTACTTGATGAATTCCGGAGGAGCGATCTCTACACCTTCAGTGTCAGCATGTCTGATTATTTTAGCCCAGAGATCAGGGTGCTCCTGTGCCATCCAGTGATGGAGTATGACGTCTTTTTCTTCAGTTAGATCGTCCCATAACCCCACCACGTAGAATAGGTAGGCCCACCTATTCCGGATCGGAATCCATATCTCCAACATCTCTATAGGAATGAAGTCTTCTACAAACTGAAGTGGAGGAGGGCCTTGTTATGGATTAACCACCATTTTCCTCTGAGTCTTCATCCGAGATCCAGAAGTCACAGACTTTTTCTTCTGAACCTGCGAAGTCAGATACTCATTGGACTCTTTCAAGTGCTGGATCTGACAGAGGAGCGAAATCTCCTTCATCTTTGTTATCTTTTCAGCTTCAGTCATCACCATTTTCTTCTGAGTGGTCAACCCAGTTAGCATTTGTTCCTCCATCTCTTTGTACAAAGGTTCCAAAGCAGGATCCTCAGAGGGCCTTAATCTCTTCGGATCTGAACCTTCAGCAGCTTCGATGGCAGCGACGGACCTTGTTCTCTTTCTTTCCGCCGCTATCAGTTCAGGGGGGAAGATTTTCTTCTTTGCTTTACCAGTAGTGGCAATTTGCTTCTTCCCTTCTTCCCCCTTTTTGGCATCATCGTCATTTATTCGTTTGACAACTTCATTCACTGACTATCCATCTCAGTCTGCTTGCCCTGCAATTGCCCAATTTGCCTGGCCATCCCTCTCAGGTCAACACTTAGCTTGTCGACGGCTGAATTGTGCTTAGCTTTTAGCCGTCCTTCAAAGCTCATCATCCGATTGTTCAGGACAGTAGCAATTGCATCCTTCTCCTGTTCAGACATTTCATTCAGCAGCTCCTCTTTCAGTTCAGCTTTCAGTTTGGCCAACTTTTCATCAACCAGTTGATCAACTTTTTCAGACAA
Source organism: Prunella vulgaris (assembly GCA_026898435.1). Classification (NCBI taxonomy): domain Eukaryota; kingdom Viridiplantae; phylum Streptophyta; class Magnoliopsida; order Lamiales; family Lamiaceae; genus Prunella; species Prunella vulgaris. The sequence continues at coordinate 260,995 of JAPKLY010000553.1, forward strand.
TTGTTGATCAAGAAAAGTGGCAAGCTTATTCTCCTGCTGAATTTGCACATCTGAGACCATCTGATTGCAGCTTTGTATGGCACCTTTTGCTTGCTCGGAGATAGCAGTGAGATCTACTGAATGTTGAGTTCTGACTTCTCCAAGAAGATCTATTGCAGCATGCATATCAGTGGCCATTTCATTCAGGTCTTTGTCCAGCCTTTTCATTTTCTTGCTCAGAGCTTTAGAATTTGAATCAACCCTACTTGCCTTTCGCTTAACGAGATTTATTCTTCTGTGACAATTAGCAAGTGCTCGTGAGGAATTTTCAGTGAACATAGCTGCTGGGGTGATCCAGTTTCCTCTGACTCGGATAAGACTTGTTCGACCCTCTCCTGAAGCCTCCGCAGTCCCGGGTCCAAGGGGTACATCATCGGCCGGTGCACTGACTCCTTCAGTGCCACCTTGCTGAATGTCTTCAGCAATCACAACTTCTTCCCTCTCATCCTTCTTCTCCTTCTCAACTTTTTCAGGCTCTGGCTCGGGGTAGATGCGTCTGACAGTTCTGATGAAGTCTTCCATTTTGATCAGGTGACGTAAAGAATTCACGTTGAAGTGATCAAAGAGGGCAGCTTCAGTCTCACCAATATTCTCCCATCCTCTAAACTCCCCAAGCTGACTCAATTCAGGCCATGTGGCATTCCTGATCATAGCATAGGTGCGAAGTTGCACTACTGCCTCCTTCTAAGCTTCTGAGAGGTCAGGAAACCTCCTCTCCACCATTTTAGCAGCCCCTCCCCTTGCCACTATCTCAAAATCCGATAATGTGTTCTCATCAGGCGCGGGGAAAGGCCACGGGGCTTCAGCCTGAACTGGTTCAGCAGCCTCCTGCTCAACTCCTCCTTCCTGAGCAGGTTCCACCTGATTTTTCTCAACACTCTGATAGGTTGAGGCGATGTCGAGAATCAGTTGATCGGGATCAGGGGATGCAACATCCGGAACGGAAGTAATGGGAGCAATTTCAAGAGTGGCCTGAGCCGGTTCCTTTTCCGGAGTTGTATGCTGAACAGCTTCTTCAGCAACTCTCTCTTCCACGAGCTTCTTTTCTCGCTCTGCTGACCCTGAATAAAGAAATTTAAGCTTCTGTTGCTTGGGTCCTGAGGGCTTAGATTTGTCCTCCGCTGGCTTTGCTATGTCAGCCTCAGAAGATATGCTCGTCTGAGCCTTGACTCTCCCAGTCGTGCTTGCCTGAGCCTTCTTCTTCTGAGTCCGAGGTCTCCTTTTTGCGCCAGCATCATCGGAGTAAGCCCTGAAGAGATCAATTTTTGGTGGAATCTCGAGCGACTGGGCCTGATCAACGTCCCCGAGATCCAGGGTTTCCAAAATCAATGAGATCTTGGTGCCAAAGTGCATCTTGGCCTCGAACGTAGCCTGACCCTCAGGCGAATACTTGATTTTGTTGGTCTCAGCAACTAGCAATTGGAGGAAGTAATCCTCCCAGTGAAAATTGTGCACTGAGGCGTCAGAAATTGCCATCATCGTATAAAGCTTCGGTCTGGAGATCTGCTCCAATCCTCCGGCAATTCCCATCACTCCCTGACTTGTTAGGTCGAAGAAATGACGGTTCTCAGTCCTCAGGACTGATTTATTGAGACATGACCTCAGGACGACATCTCCATCGCATAGGGACTGGAGAAAATCCTTCTCATTCCCGAACCCGTAATCAACCTGGCTTCGTCCAGAGCGGGGAAGATTAAAAACCTCCCTAATCTTCTCCCTGAGGTTAATAGTGACCCACCTCCTGGTCATTTCCTCCTCACCATCCTTCTTCTTCACACAGGAAGTAAGAGGAATGCATGTCTCCCACTCCTGGGAGTCCTTGTTCTGCGCCATCTTCAGATAAAAGGCAGCAACAAGTCTGGGGTGCAGTCTCTGAGGTCTGGCTGTAATGAAGCGCAAGAGACCTGCATTGTTGAAGAGTTCCTTCACAGGAAGTAAATCAGAATGGTTGGAGGTAAAATCTCCATAGGGTTCCCAATGAATTTCATTTCTAAGGTGAAAAAGGTTTCCGAAGAATGAGTCTACTGAAGGAGACGCCATGGAAATAACTTGGAGATTTGAAGAAAATTGGGTTGCAGAGAAAAATATGTTAGGAAAATATTTGGGTGCATAAAGAATGCAAAGTCGAACACTTCCCTTATTTATACTAATTTTCAGTTTAAATCGGATGGCTCTGAAAATAATGACTTATGAGATTCAATGGTCAAGTTTAAAAAGTGAAAAGCATGGAGCCTTTTTGGTTTTCAAAAGTAACTGGTCAAACTTTATCGAAAACTGTTCCCGCCCACAGTGCATTAAATGCACATAAAAGCATGTCCGTATTTAATTCAAATAAATTGAATTAAATAATAACCGAATATTAAATGAATGGCTGGGATCATTTGACAAATTAAATTGATTTGACAATACAGTAAACAGTATCAAGGATAGTGCACGCAAGATAGCATGACTAGATAAAAATCAGGAAACATACCAGTCAGTCAGATTCGTATTCTGACTGATACCACTTGTGACCTATCAGGGTGACAAGTCCTGAATCTTAGTCAGTCTATACTGATCATCCTTTTCAGCTGAATGTTCCCCCTACAACCATTCACATTCTCTCTGAGATTCCTTCAATCTGAGTCATAGTTGATCATTCCCCCTGACCATGTGCATTCTGATTAGAGATTCAGACTGAATCACCTAAGCCTGGGTCAAGGAGTCCTAACTCTACTGATAACTCAACAAATCTGGTTTCAGGCAGAGCCTTAGTTAGAATGTCAGCTCTCTGTTTTTCAGTAGGGACTCTCTCCATCCTGATGTCCTTCTTTTCAACATGATCTCTGATAAAGTGATGCCTGATGTCTACATGCTTACACCTTGTGTGTAAGACTGGGTTTTGGGATATGGCAATGACACTATCATTGTCACAATAAATTGGAACTTCAGTGGCCTCAACTTGGTAGTCTCTCAGTTGTTGTTTTAGCCAAAGGATCTGAGAACAACAACTGCCTGCCGCCATATACTCAGCCTCAGTAGTAGATGTTGCAACACTGGTCTGCTTTTTAGAAAACCAAGAGATCAGTTTACTCCCTAGAAACTGACATGTTCCTGTAGTTGATTTCCTATCAAGTCTACAGCCTCCATAATCTGCATCTGAATAGTCAGTCAGTTCTAGGTTGTCATCAGAGGGATACCAAAGTCCTAGATTGACTGTACCTCTCAGGTATTTCAGTATCTTTTTGGCACTCTCTAGATGACTCTTCCTTGGATCAGACTGATACCTTGCACAAACTCCAACTGCATAAGTGATGTCAGGACAACTAGCAGTCAGATACAATAAGGATCCTATCAGTGCCCTATATTCAGTCTGATTTACTGAGTTTCCTTCTTTGTCAGGATCCAGCTTCTCATTTGTGTTAATGGGAATACGTGAGACTTTGCTGGACTGAACTCCAAATTTCTGAATCAAATCCCTCGCATACTTGGACTGATTTATGAAGATTCCGGAGTCAGTTTGCCTGACTTGGAGACCCAGAAAGAAATTCATTTCTCCCATCATTGACATCTCAAATTTCCCAGTCATCAGCTTGGAGAATTTCTCACAAAGCTTCAGATTAGGAGATCCAAATATTATGTCATCCACATAAATCTGGACCAAGAGAATGTCCTCCCCTTCGGAAATCCGGAAGAGGGTCCTGTCCACTGTTACTTTCACGAACCCGTGGTCTATCAGGAATTGGGATAATGTATCATACCAGGCTCTCGGAGCTTGCTTCAGGCCATAAAGAGCTTTCTTCAGGTGATATACCTTATTTCCAACTTCGAAACCTGGAGGTTGTTCCACATAGACTTCCTCGTTTAGTACACCATTCAGAAAAGCACTCTTTACATCCATCTGATACACTTTGAATTTCTTGAATGTTGCATATGCCAAAAACAACCTGATTGCTTCCAACCTTGCGACTGGAGCGAAGGTCTCATCATAGTCGATTCCTTCAGCCTGAGAGTAACCCTTTGCTACCAGTCTGGCCTTATTCCTGACCACAACATTCTTCTCATCCCTCTTGTTCTTAAAGACTCACTTGGTGCCAATGACATGTTGACGCCTAGGTCTCTCAACTAACTCCCAAACCTGATTCCGCTCAAACTGATTGAGCTCATCCTGCATGGCTAGGATCCAGTTGGGATCAGCAAGAGCTTCTTCTATGCTCTTAGGTTCCTGATCACTCAGGAAGCAGCAAAACATAGCGCTATCACCAAAGGATAACCTAGTCCTGACCCCCTCATTGATATCACCAATGATATCAGCCAATGAGTGATCATCTAGCCACCGCCTTCTGCTGACGGGAGCACTGGGAGCTGCTGACGTTCCCTCGCCTAATCCTGAAACATTAGTCTCGACAATAATAGGCAAAGAACAGGAACGAGCAAGAACAGGGGATACTGAGTCATATCCTGAGGTTTGGCCAATATCAGAGATATTGTTTCCCCCTACAGTGTTGGACTCAGTAACTGTCTCAGGTGCAGAAGCATCATCACCGACAGTACGTACCTCAGGTTGAGTCTGTCCCTCCGTCTGAGACTCAACGTTCTCTGAGGCTGGGGCTTGCTGAGGGTTGGCCTGAAGTCCATCCTGATCTTCATCATCATCATCCCATCCTTTGGGAGCACTGACAAGTTTGATCTTAAATTCAGGATTCTTCAGACTCAGTCTTGTTATCCTCTTGATAACCCCCTCAGTGTCAGGACTTGGAACCTGTTTCCTATGCACTGATGCAGTCTCATCAAACACAACATGAGGTGTTTCCTCCACACAAAAGGTCCGACAGTTATACACCCTGAAAGCTTTACTGACTGAGGAGTATCCTAAGAAAACTCCCTCATCAGATTTGCTATCAAAGGCTTTCAGCTGGTCTTTCCCATTGTTCAGAATGAAACACTTGCACCCAAAAATATGGAAATAAGAGATGCGAGGCTTCCTCTTGTTACAAGTTTCATAAGGTGTCTGAGCATGTTGTTTGTTCAGCATAGATCGGTTCTGAGTGTAACAAGCAGTGTTGATTGCTTCAGCCCAGTACTTCTTGGGCAATCCTGACTCAGCCAACATGGTCCTGGCAGCTTCCTTCAGGGTCCGATTCCTTCTTTCAGCTACCCCATTCTACTGAGGGGTCCTGGCTGCAGAAGTCTCATGAGCTATACCATGGTTAGTACAAAAGTCAGTTATAATAGTGTTTATAAACTCAGTTCCTCGATCTGATCGGATCCTGACTATGCTCTAACCCTGTTCAGTACTCAATTGCTTGAGTAACTTTGGAAGCTTGACCTGAGTCTCCTTCTTGTTCAGCAAGAAAATAACCCATGTGTATCTGGAATAATCATCAACAACAACAAAGGTATATTTACTACCATTTATGCTGACAGGAGTTACTGGACCAAAGAGATCCATGTGCAGAAGCTGAAGCACTCTATCAGTTGAGAAGGCTTCTTTCACTTTGAATGAAGCTTTGGTTTGCTTGCCTTCCTGACATGCTCCGCACACGTGATCTTTGCTAAAAACTTCATTTGGTAGACCATCTACAAGTGAGAGTCTAGAAATTTTGTTAATAATCTTGAAGTTTAAGTGACTCAGACGTTTATGCCAAAGCCAACTGAGCTCAGAGGAGCTCTTAGCGACCAAACAAGTTTCAGGAGGACTGCTCTTGAAATCAGCAAAATATACATTGCCCCTCCTGATGCCTGTAATCAGAACCTGTAGTGTAGATTTGTCCTTCACAAGACACATGTTAGATGTAAATTCTACATTATATCCTCGGTCACAAAACTGACTGACCGAGAGTAAGTTATGTCTCAGTCCCTCAACATATGATACATTCAGTACACGGACAGAGCCAATAACAAGGGTTCTGAATCCTCTGGTGAAACCCTTAGAGTTATCACCAAAGGTTATCTATGGGCCTTCCTGAGCTATATAATCCTGAAGGAGATCACGAAATCCGGTCATGTGCCTAGAACATCCTGAGTCCAAGTACCAGTCCTTCATCAGATCCTCCTTCTTCTTCTTGTAGCCCGCAGCGACCTGAAAAGAATCAGGCCTCAGGTACCCATCTAGTATTGGGTCCTATTGAGTCAGCCATACCCTTCGGGATCCAGATTTGTTTAACAATTCTGATAGCATCAGAAGTGTAAACCTGTTTCCCTGAAATATCAACATACACAGTCTTCTTCCTTTGTGCCTGGGAAGTTGAGGGTGTATGGGTGTCAGCCTGCGGTACAGGAGCCCTATATTGATTCCTGGGGGTGGGCCTCCTGTTCCTCTTTGGCCTTGGTGCATTGGGCTGAGTTTGATCCCGAGAAGGAGTAGCTCGGGCCTGACCTCTTGAAACTTGAGGTCTGACCTGAGTGTTACCGGAGTCAGGTCTCCGTTGCCTTTCAGAGACCACCTGGTTTGTCCTTCTCTTTTGAGGATTGGGACGCACCTGATGGGCTATGTGCCCTGTCTGAGGAGTCTGGACCTCAGTAGTCCTTGGCTTTGCCTGAGGCCTCCTCTGTTCTGAGTTCCTTCTGCTCTGAGCATTTCTAGGCTGGGCCTGAGAAGTGCTAGGAGCAGAATTCTTCCCAGATTGAGGATTCCTAGGCTGAGCCTTGGAGTTCATTTGATCTGTCTTCCTAGACTCAGGATGAGGAGCCTTGGCCTTTCCCTTAGGTTTTGGCCTTGATTCCTCAGTCCTTTGCCTGACAGGTTCAGCAGGCATTTTCTCCTTCCCTTTGCCTTTATTCTGATGAGCAACACTTGAGCTCTTGTCATCAGTTAGGGCAGGGACAAACTTCTTCTGAGAGTTGCTCCCTGAAGCACCTCTCTTCTTTTTGCCCTTTGGGTCTTTTGAGGCATCATAGCCTAACCCAGCTTTAGCACCATCAGTCAGCTGAGAGAAACTTGTTAACTCATCAACCACTTGGGTGGATGTGTATAACTTATTCAGCTTAACCTCAAGATGCCCATTGGTTTCTTTCAGGGACTCAATTTCAGTGGTGTACTGAAGCACCAACTCTTCATGAGCTTTCTCTATTGAGATCAGCTCAAGATCCCAAGCGGTTTGCTCAGCACAAAGGCGAGCTTGCCACTCAGTTTTGAACATTACTCTAAGAGCAATTCGCTCAATCATCAGTTGTTCCTGAGCAAGGAACAGATCAGTATCACGAGTCTCAATCAGCGAGCTGATTACACCCTTCAGTCTTTCTACCTCCAGTGGAGCTTCATCATGCTTGTTCCGAGCATGAAGTAGCTCTTCCTGAAGATGTACTAATCTGAGGGCTTCCTCAGTATCTCTTACTCTGAGAGACTCAGTTAACCGATCATTCTCCCCACTCAGTTTTGCATTCACATCCACTGTGTGAGTATGAGTCTCCTACAGCCTCAAGAAGTCAACCATCAATTGCTCTAGGGCGAGCTGAAGGTCGAGTTCTCCTGCTGAATCTGAGCTAAGCTCAGGTGCGTGATCAGGAGAAGAGGCAGAAGAACATACCTCATCATCTGCCATCAGGCAGAGGTCATCATACTCCTCATCGGAGAAGAGTTCAGGGGACCGGCGTCCTGGGCCATCTGAATCTGAGGAATCCTCAGCAAGCAATGCTCTCCGGTCTGATGCCCTGAGCTCTCTCTTGGCTCTCCGATCCTCTCGCTCACGAGCACTGAGCTCCGGACAATCATACTGATAATGTCTGGTCTTTTTGCAGTGGTAGCACTGATCTACATCAGAAACAAGTTTCTTGTCAGTGTACCTTTTATCAAATGACTCCCTTCTGCTCCCTGATGATCGTTCAGGTTTGGAGCTGGATCTTCTGGGCTCATCATCTCTCCTCTTCTCATCTCTTCGTCGCTCAGGCTCGTTGCGATCCCTCCTGGAATCTGAACCCCTCCTTTCTTCTCTTCGGGGGCTCGATCTCCTGGGGCTGGAGTACCTGCGATCACGACTGTCAGTATAAAATTTCTTATACCTTCCGAATCGAGAGTTCAGTTTCTCGAATCGCCGCGCCATCAGGCTGTACTCCAAGGCTAGCTCATCCTTGTTCATGTCCTTCAGAGACTTGGAACCAGTTCCAGCCTCAGGCTCAGGAGTAGCTTTATGAGCCACGCTTTTTTCCTTTTCAGGAGTCTTCTCCTCACTAACTTCCTCACTGACAACACCCTTTTTCTTCCTCTTATCGAGGTCGAATTCCAGAGCCTTTAACTCTGAGAATAGGTGAGAGTAAGGAATGTTTGTAAGATCCTGAGTGTTTTTCAGCAGGATTACCCCTGTGTCCCATCTTTCAGGGAGACAGTTCAGGATTTTAGAAGACACCTCCCTCTTGGGAAACTCCTTCCCAAGGGTTGCTAGCTCGTTCATATCTTAATGAACTGAGCTTCCATCTGATCGATGGATTCTCCTTCTAGCATCCGGAAGGCTTCAAACTTCCTAATAGCAAGATCTCTCTTGTTCTCCTTGATCTTTTCTGATCCCTCACTCATCTCCCTCAGAGCATCCCAGATTTCCTTTGCGGTCCTCAGATGCATGAGCCTGACTGAATTCTCGTAAGAAACGGTGTGGAGTATAATGTTCTTGGCAACATTATCCAGTCCGATTTGCTTAATCTGATCAGAATTAAGCGCGGACCTCTCCACTTCTTCATCTCCGGCGGCTGGAACAGGGACATTGCCAGCAACAGGCCAGGTCATCTGATGATTCCTCATAAACCTGATCGGACCATGCTCAATAACCCGATGCATCTGATCATGGATAGAGTAGAGATGTGCAAGTACCCTGAATTTCCAATAATCATAATTGTCAATAGAGAATTCAGGAAGATTGCCCTCGAGGCGTTTAGAACCGGATGCCATGATATGCAGTTTTTAGAAAAGAGATCTGTTCAGTAGACCACCAAAAGTTTCTCCTCAGAAACTGTTAGTAAACAAAGTCAGTGACCTTTTGAACCACTGCTCTGATACCACTTGTTGGTCCCAAAACGAGTACAATCAGTGTATGGGGGGATACACTGATGTCAGATTTTTCTGAAAGACTCAGAAAAATGCTCTTACACTCTCAGTCAGGATTTCCTGAATTACTCAGTGTGCTGAAGGTCCACAGGAGCAGCAGGGACGGTTCAGTAACGAGTCAGATAAACTGAGTGTGAGTAAAGTGCTCGGAAGCTCAGTAGAGATAACAAACCTACTGACTGCTTGGAAGCGAGTCAGTTGGACTACTATCTCAGTGAGCTAGAGTACGTGCGGAAGGTGAGCCCTTAGTTTCTACTCATTGTAGTTTCTGAAAACATTTTCTCTGAACTTGCTTAGTAAACTGATGGTTAGGGCTGAGTGCACCGTATTAAGATTCAGGATGATTGATTCAGTCCTGAGAATAAAATAATGCAGAATGTTCAGTTTATTATGATGACAGTTATGATCCTGAACAAAACAGTAAATCAGCACACAAGGGTCTTTTTAACGTGGTTCGGAGATAACCAACTCCTCCGTCCACAACCTGATTTAACAGGAAACTATCCTCAAAACCCTGAGGATAGGTGCTTGGTTTTACGTGCCAAGGGACATGAGTAGCCAACTTCCTCTCTTAGGAACTGACCCCTGGGCGTTTTACAAGTCCCAGTCCTTCTAACCAACCAATCTCACACCTTGAGTGGTTTGGTATTCTGGTATCCAACTAAGATAGCTCTAGCAATACAAAATAATACTAAATATTAGAGCTATCGATCTAAGCAAATACAGAGTGAATCCTACTACAACACTAGGGAAATTTAATTGCAGAGTGTTGCTTATAGTATGCTTTGAGAGCTTAGATTCTTGAGAGCTTTCTCTTGGAAATTTCCCGTTAGCCTTGAATGGGTGCAAGGCTCTCCATATTTATAGGCAAGATTCAAAATAGATCCGTTGGAGGATATCAAATCAAATATTTCCTATTTTAGGGTGTTTACGGGCTAGAAATACTGTTTGACCTAACCGCCAGAGCAAGTTGTCCCATCGCCTGCAACTTTTGAGACGCATTAAATGTCGCATTAAATGCTGCGCAGACTCCGTACATAAGTGTCCAAAGATCATTGGCTCTCCGCTCTAACGGCTAGTTGACCTTCAGACATTTGTCCTTCCTCGTACATTCAATACTCTGAGTCTCTTGTTAATAACTCAGTCTGAACGTGTGTCTTAATGGAGTCTTACTGACATTCTCTTTGTCTCTTGTCCCATAGCATAAATAACCCTTTTTGCTTTGGACATACATGGTTCAGGAGATCTGAACTACTGTCCGAGTCAGGTCTTATGTGTCTTCAGCACAGCCTGATAGATTATTCAGCCCAGTATGTGTAACCTTTCTGCTTTGGACTTATATGGTTCAGATAAACTGAACCAAGGCCTAAGTCAGGTCTTAAGTGAATTCAGCACAGCTTGATAGCTTACACTTACTCTTCACTGACTAAGATCTGTCCTGAGTATGCTTAGTGTACTCAGTAGAAATATCAGTCAATGGTACTTCAGGATTGACTTCAGGACGGATCATCAGGC
>JAPKLY010000554.1:0-29095 GCA_026898435.1 Prunella vulgaris
CTATTTCCTAATCTATTCCTCATCCTTATTCCAAGCAGCTTGAGGAATTTCATACATCTCCAAGACTCGGTTCAGGACCTGCTTCATCCTATTCCGATCACCAACGGCCCCGGCAGCGTGTCCTACTCTGACGACTTCTTCAGATATTACTTTCCGGTCCAGTTGCTTGGAGTTCCTGAAGAGTAGAGGAGGGTACTTTATGAATTCCAGAGGAGCAATCTCTACACCTTCAGTGTCAACATGCCTATTCCGGATCGGAATCCATACCTCCAGCATCTCTATCGGAATAAAATCCTCAACAAACTGAAGTGGAGGAGGACCTTGATCTGGATTGACCACCAACTTCCTCTGAGTCTTCATTCGAGATCCAGAAGACACAGTTTTCTTCTTCTGAACCTGCGAAGTCAGGTACTCATTGGACTCTTTTAATCGTTGGATCTGACTGAGCAGCGAAATCTCCTTCATCTTCGCTATCTTCTCCTCCTCAGTCATCACCATCTTCTTCTGAGTGGTCAACCCAGGATGCATTTGTTCCTCCATCTCCTTGTACAAAAGTTCCAGAGCGGGATCCTCAGAGGACTTCAACCTCTTTGGATCTGAACCTTCAGCAGCTTCGATGGCAGCTACGGACCTTGTCCTTTTTCTGTCCGCAACTTTCAGTTCAGGGGGAAGTCCTTCTTCTTTGCTTTCCCAGCAGCTATTTGCTTCTTCCCTTCCCCCTTTTTGGCATCATCGTCGTTGATTCGGCCAATGACCTCGTTTACTGACTCCGCCAATAAAGTGAACTGACTATCCATCTCGGTCTGCTTTGCCTGCAGTTGCCCTATCTGCCCTGCCATCATCCTCAGATCAACACTGAGCGTATCAACAGCTAAATTATGTTCATCCTTCAGCCGTGTTTCAAAGCTCGTCATTTGGTTTTCCAGGGCAGAGGCAATTTCCATCTTTTCATGTGCAGACATCTCACTCAGCAGCTCATTCTTCAGTTCAGCCTTCAGCTTGGCCAGCTTTTCATCAACCAGTTGATCAATCTTTTCAGGCAGTTGTTGATCAAGAAAAGTGGCAAGCTTGTTCTCCTGCTGAGTTTGCGCATCAGAGACCATTTGATTGCAGCTTTGAATGGCCCCTTTTGCTTGCTCAGAGATAACAGTGAGATCTACTGAGTGTTGAGTTTTGACTTCTCCAAGAAGATCAATGGCTGCATGCATGTCAGTTCCTATCTCATTCAAGTCATGATCCAGCCTATTCATCTTCTTAATCAGCACTTCAGAATTTGAACCAACCCGGCTCATTTTTCTCTCGACGAGGATTACCCTTCTGTGAAGATTGGCAAGGGCTCGTGAGGAGTTCTGAACATATAGTGATTCGGGGCTGATCCATTTTCCTCTGACTCAGACCAGACCTGTTGGACCCTCTCCTGAAGCCTCCGCAGTCCCGGGTCCCAGGATTGCTTCATCGGCCGGTGCACTGATCCCTTCAGTGCCACCTTGCTGAGCATCATCAGCAATCACAACAACCTCTTTCCCAGCTTCCTTCTCTTCCTCTTTTCTCTCAGGCTCTGGCCCAGGATAGATGCGTCGGACAGTTTTGATTAAGTCTGCCATCTTGATCAGATGATGCAAGGAATTTACCTCAAAGTGATAAAAAAGGGCAGCTTCAGATTCAGCCATATTGTCCCATCCTCTGGACTCTCCAAGCAGACATAGTTCAGGCCAGGTGGCACTCCTGATCATGGCATAGGTGCGAAGGTGCACAACAGCCTCCTTCTGAGCATCTGAGAGGTCAGGAAACCTCTTCTCCACCATCTCCAGCTCCGTTCCCCTTGCCACTATTTCAAAATCTGGCAATGTGTTCTCATCAGGCACAGGGAAAGGCCATGGAGCCTCAGCCTGAACTACTTCAGCAACCTCCATCTGAACTCCTCCCTCCTGAGCAGGTTCCCCCTGATCCCCACCCGAGGGGGCATCCAAACCCTGATAAGTTGATGCAATGTCAAGGATCAGTGGGTGCAACATCCGGAATGGCAGAGATAGGGGTGATTTCAAGAGCAGCCTGAGCTGATTCCCTCTCCGGATGTGCATGCTGAATCACTCCTTCAGCAGCCTTCTCTTCCACGAGCTTTTTCTTTCGCTCCTCGGACCCAGGATATAAGAATGTCAGCTTCTGTTGTTTGGGTCCTGAGGGCTTAGGTTTGTCCTCCGCTGGCTTCGTAATATCGGACTCTGAAGATTTGCCCACCTGAGCCTTGACTCTCCTAGTCATGCTCGCCTGAGCCTTCTTCTTCTGAGTCCTCGGTCTTCTCTTGGTGCCAGCATCACCGGAGTAAGCTCTGAAGAGATCTATCTTCGCTGGAATCTCGAGTGATTGGGCCTGATCCACATCACCGAGATTCAGGGTCTCCAAGATCAGAGAAATCTTGGTGCCAAAGTGCATTTTGGCCTCGAATGTCGCCTGACCCTCCGGCGAGTACTTGATGTTATTGGTCTCAGCTACCAGCAATTGGAGGAAGTAATCCTCCCAGTTAAAATTGTGCTCTGAGGCATCAGAGATCACCATCATCGTATATAATTTTGGCCGGGAAATCTGCTCCAGCCCTCCAGCAATCCCCATCACTTCCTGACTGGTCAGGTCAAAGAAGTGAAGATTCTCAGTCCTCAGCACTGATTTGTTCATGCCCGACTTCAGGACCACATCACCATCGCAGAGGGACTGAAGATAATCCTTCTCAGTCCCAAACCCATAATCTACAGGGCTTCGTCCAGAATTGGGAAGATTAAAAACCTCCTTAATCTTCTCCCTGATATTTAGAGTGACCCACCTCCTGGTCATCTCTTCCTCACCATCCTTCCCATTCACACACGAAGTTAGGGGAATGCACGTCTTCCACTCCTGGGAATCCTTGTTCTGTGCCATCTTGAGATAGAAGGCAGCAACAAGACGGGGATGGAGTCTCTGGGGTCTTGTGGTGATAAATTGCAGAAGTTCTGCATTGTCAAAAAGATCCTTTACAGGCAGGATGTCAGGATGGTTAGAGGTAAAATCTCCAAATGGTTCCCAATGGATTTCATTTCTGAGATGAAAAAGGTTCCCAAAGAACGAGTCCACAGAAGGAGAAGCCATGAATTTAATATGAAGATATGAAGAAAATCGGTTTGCAGAGAGAAATATATTAAGAAAAGATTTGAGTGCATAAAGGTTGCAATAACAAAAACTTCCCTTATTTATACTAAAATCCAGTTTTAATCGGATGGCTTAGAAAAATTATGACTTATGAGATTCAATGGTTAAGATTAAAACGCAAGATGCATGAAGACTCTTCGATTTTCAACAGTAATGAGTCAAAACTTTATCGAAAACTGTTCCCGCCCTCTATGCATTAAATGAGCGTCAGTGCATATCCGTATTTAATTCAAATAATTTTCATTAAATAATAACTGAATATTAAATGAATGGCTGGGATTAAGTGACAAAATAAATTGATTTGACAATACGGTAAACAGTATCAAGAATGATGCACGCAAGATATGATGACTGAAAGAAAATCAGGAAACATACCAGTCAGTCAGATTTGTATTCTGACTGATACCACATTTGACCTATCAGGGTGACAAGCCCTGAATTCAGTGTCCTGAATCTTAATCAGTCTATACTGATCATCCCTTTTATACTGAATGTTCCCCCTACAACCATTCACATTCTCTCTGAGATTCCTTCATCCTGAGTCCTAGTTAGTCATTCCTCCTGACCTTGTGCATTTTGATTAGAGATTCAGATTGAATCTCCTAAGCCTGGGTCAAGGAGTCCTAACTCTACTGATAACTCAACAAACCTGGTTTCAGGCAAAGCCTTAGTCAGGATGTCAGCTCTCTGTTTATCAGTAGGGACTCTCTTCATCCTGATGTCCTTCTTCTCAACATGATCTCTGATAAAGTGATGCCTGATGTCTACATGCTTACACCTTGTGTGTAAGACTGGGTTTTGGGATATGACAATGGCACTATTATTGTCACAATAAATTGGGACTTCAGTGGCCTCAATTTGGTAGTCTCTCAGTTGCTGTTTCAGCCAGAGAATCTGAGAACAACAACTGCCTCCCGCCATATACTCAGCCTCAGTAGTAGACGTTGCAACACTGGTTTGCTTCTTTGAAAACCAAGAGATCAGTTTACTCCCTAGAAACTGACATGTGCCTGTAGTTGATTTCCTATCAAGCCTACAGCCTCCATAATCTGCATCTGAATAGCCAGTCAGTTCTAGGTTGTCATCAGAGGGATACCAAAGTCCTAAATTGACTGTACCTCTCAGGTATTTCAATATCTTTTTGGAACTCTCTAGATGACTCTTCTTTGGATCAGACTGATACCTTGCACACACTCCGACTGCATAAGTGATGTCAGGACGACTAGCAGTCAGGTACAATAAAGATCCTATCAGTGCCCTATATTCAGTTTGATTTACTGAGACTCCTTCTCTGTCAGGATCCAGCTTCTCATTTGTGTTCATAGGAATACGTGAGACTTTGCTGGACTGAACTCCGAATTTCTGAATCAAGTCCCTCGCATACTTGGACTGATTTATGAAGATTCCGGAGTCAGTTTGCCTGACTTGGAGACCCAGAAAGAAATTTATTTCTCCCATCATTGACATCTCAAATTTCCCAGTCATCAGCTTAGAGAATTTCTCACAAAGCTTCAGATTAGGAGATCCAAAAATTATGTCATCCACATAAATCTGAACCAAAAGAATGTCCTCCCCTTCGGATATCCGGAAGAGGGTCCTGTCCACTGTTCCTTTCACGAACCCGTGGTCTATCAGGAATTGGGATAGTGTATCATACCAAGCTCTCGGAGCTTGCTTCAGGCCATAAAGAGCTTTCTTCAGGTGATATACCTTGTCACCAACTTCGAACCCTGGAGGTTGCTCAACATAGACCTCCTCGTTCAGTACACCATTCAGAAAGGCACTCTTTACATCCATCTGATACACTTTGAATTTCTTGAATGTTGCATATGCTAGAAACAACCTGATTGCTTCCAACCTTGCGACCGGAGCAAAGGTCTCATCGTAGTCTATTCCTTCGGCCAGAGAGTAACCCTTTGCTACTAGTCTGACCTTATTTCTGACAACAACATTCTTCTCATCCCTCTTGTTCTTAAAGACCCACTTAGTGCCAATAACATGTTGACGCCTAGGTCTCTCAACTAACTCCCAAACCTGATTCCGCTCAAACTGATTGAGCTCATCCTGCATGGCTAGGATCCAGTTGGGGTCAGCAAGAGCTTTTTCTATATTCTTAGGTTCCTGATCACTCAGGAAACATCAAAACATAGCACTCTCGCCAAAGGACAACCTCGTCCTGACCCCCTCATTGATATCACCAATGATATCAGCCAATGAGTGATCATCTAGCCATCGCCTCCTGCTGACGGAAGCACTGGGAGCTGCTGATGTTCCCTCGCCTGATCCTGAAATATTAGTCTTCACAATAACAGGCAAAGAAGCGGAACGAGCAAGAACAGGGGATACTGAGTCATTTCCTAAGGGTTGGCCAATATCAGAGACATTGTTTCCCCCTACAGAGTTGGACTCAGTAACTGTCTCAGGTGCATAAGCATCATCACCGACAGTACGTACCTCAGGTTGAGTCTGTCCCTCCGTCTGAGACTCAACATTCTCCAAGGCAGGGGCTTGCTGAGGGTTGGCCTGAGGTCCATCCTGATCTTCATCATCATAATCCCATCCTTTGGGAGCACTGACAAGTTTGATCTTGAATTCAGGATTTTTCAGACTTAGTCTTGTTACTCTCTTGGTAACCCCCTCAGTGTCAGAACACGGAACCTGTTTCCTATGCACTGATGCAGACTCATCAAACACAACGTGAGGTGTTTCCTCCACACAAAGAGTCCGACAGTTGTACACCCTGAAAGCTTTACTGATTGAGGAGTATCCTAAGAAAACTCCCTCATCAGATGTGCTATCAAAGGTTTTCAGCTGGTCTTTCCCATTGTTCAGGATGAAACACTTACACCAAAAAATATGGAAATAAGAGATGCGAGGCTTCCTCTTGTTCCAAGTTTCATAAGGTGTCTGAGCATGTTGTTTGTTCAGCATAGATCGGTTCTGAGTGTAGCAAGCAGTGTTGATTGCTTCAGCCCAGTACTAATTGGCAGTCTTGACTCAGCCAGCATGGTCCTGGCAGCTTCCTTCAGGGTTCGGTTCCTTCTTTCAGCTACCCCATTCTGCTGAGGGGTCCTAGCTGCAGAAGTCTCATGAGCTATACCATGGTTAGTACAGAAGTCAGTTATAATAGAGTTAATAAACTCTGTTCCTCGATCTGATCGGATCCTGACTATGCTCTGACCCTGTTCAGTACTCAATTGCTTGAGTAGCTCCGGAAGCTTGACCTGAGTCTCCTTCTTGTTCAGCAAGAAAATAACCCATGTATACCTGGAATAATCATCAACAACAACAAGGGTGTATTTCCTACCATTTATGCTGACAGGAGTAACTGGACCAAAGAGATCCATGTGCAGGAGCTGTAGCACTCTGTCAGTTGAGAAGGCTTCTTTCTCTTTGAATGAGGCTTTGGTTTGCTTGCCTTCCTGACATGCTCCGCACATATGGTCTTTGCTAAAAACTTCATTTGGTAGACCATCTACAAGAGAGAGTCTAGAAATTTTGTTATTAATCTTGAAGTTTAAGTGACTCAGGCGTTTATGCCAAAGCCAACTGAGCTCTGAGGAGCTCTTAGCGACAAAACAAGTTTCAGGAGAACTGCTCTTGAAGTCAGCAAAATATACATTGCCCCTCCTGAACCTGTAATCAGAACCTGTAGTGTAGATTTGTCCTTCACAAGACACATGTCAGATGTAAATTCTACACTATATCCTCGGTCACAAAACTGACTGACTGAGAGTAAGTTATGTCTCAGTCCCTCAACATATGATACATTCAGTACACGGACAGAGCCAATAACAAGGGTTCCGAATTCCCTGGTGAAACCCATAGAGTTATCACCAAAGGTTACCTGCGGGCCTTCTTGAGCTACATAATCCTGAAGGAGATCACGAAATCCGGTCATGTGCCTGGAACACCCTGAGTCCAAGTACCAGTCCTTCATCAGATCCTCCTTCCTCTTCTTATAGCCCGCAGCGACCTGAAAAGAATCAGGCCTCAGGTACCCATCTCGTATTGGGTCCTACGGAGTCAGCCATACCCTTCGGGATCCAGATTTGTTTTACAATTCTGATAGCATCAGAAGTGTAAACCTGTCTCCCAGAAACATCAACATACACAGTCTTCTTCCTTTGTGCTTGGGAAGTTGAGGGTGTATGGGTGTCAGCCTAAGGTTCAGGAGCCCTGAATTGGTTCCTGGGGGTGGGCCTCCTGTTCCTCTTGGCCTGGGTGCATTGGGCTGGGGTCTGTCCTGAGAAGGAGCAGCTCTGGCCTGACCTCTTGGCACTTGAGGTCTGGTCTGAGTGTTATTGGAGTTAGGTCTCCGTTGCCTTTCAGAGGCCACCTGGTTTGTCCTTCTCCTTTGAGGATTGGGACGCTCCTGATGGGCTCTGTGCCCTGTTTGAGGAGTCTGGACCTCAGTAGTCCTTGGCCTTGCCTGAGGTTTCCTCTGACTGGATTTCCTTCCACCCTGAGCATTTCCAGGCTGGGCCTGAGAAGTGCTAGGAGCAGAGTTCTTCCCAGCTTGAGGATTCCTAGGCTAAGCCTTGGAGTTTCCTTGGTCTGTCTTTCTCGACTAAGGATGAGAAGCCTTGGCCTTTCCCTTAGGTTTTGGCCTTGGTTCCTCAGTCCTTTACCTGACAGGTTCAACAGGCATTTTCTCCTTCCCTTTGCCTTTATCCTGAAGAGCAACACTTGGGCTCTTGTCGTCAGTTTGGGCAGGGACAAACTTCTTCTGAGAGTTGCTCCCTGAAGCACCTCTCTTCTTCTTGCCCTTTGGGTCTATTGAGGCATCATAGCCTAACCCAACTTTAGCACCATCAGTCAGCTGAGAGAAACTTGTTAACTCATCAACCACTTGGGTAGATGTGTATAACTTCTTCAGCTTAACCTCAGGATGCCCATTTGTTTCTTTCAGGGCCTCAATTTCAGTGGTGTACTGAAGCACCAACTCTTCATGAGCTTTCTCTTTTGAGATCAGCTCAAGATCCCAAGCAGTTTGCTCAGCACAAAGGCGAGCTTGCCACTCAGTTTCGAACATTACTCTTAGAGCAATTCGCTCAATCATTAGCTGTTCCTGAGTGAGGAACAGATCAGTATCACAAAACTCAATCAGCGAGCTGATTACACCCTTCAGTCTTTCTACCTCCAGTGGAGCTTCATCATGCTTGTTCCGAGCATGAAGCAGCTCTTCCTGGAGATGTACTAATCTGAGAGCTTCCTCAGTATCTCTCACTCTGAGAGACTCAGTTAGCCGATCGTTCTCCCCACTTAGTTGTGCATTCACATCCACTGTATGAGTATGAGTCTCCTGCAGCCTTGAGAAGTCAACCATCAATTGCTCTAGAGCAAGCTAAAGGTCGAGTTCTCCTGCTGAGTCTGAGCTAAGCTCAGGTGCGTGATCAGGAGAAGAGGCAGAAGAACATACCTCATCATCTGCCATCAGGCAAAGGTCATCATACTCCTCATCGGAGAAGAGTTCAGGGGACCTGCGTCCTGGGCCGTCTGAATCTGAGGAATCCTCAGCAAGCAAGGCTCTCCGGTCTGATGCCCTGAGCTCTCTCTTGGCTCTCCGATCCTCACGCTCACGAGCACTGAGCTCCGGACAATCACACTGATAGTGTCCGGTCTTCTTGCAGTGGTAGCACTGATCTACATCAGAAGCAAACTTCTTGTCAGTGTACCTTTTGTGTGATGACTCCCTCTTGCTCCCTGATGATCGTTCAGGTTTGGAGCTGGATCTTCTGGGCTCATCATCTCTCCTCTTCTCATCTCTGCGCCGCTCAGACTCATTGCGATCTCTCCTGGATCTGAACCCTTCCTTTCTTCTCTTCGGGGGCTCGATCTCCTGGGGCTGGAGTACCTACGATCACTGCTGTCAGTATAAAATTTCTTATACCTTTCGAATCGAGAGTTTAGTTTCTTGAAATGCCGCGCCATCAGGCTGTATTCCAAGGCTAGCTCATCTTTGTTCATGTCTTTCAGAGACTTAGAACTAGATCCAGCCTCAGGCTCATGAGTAGATTTAAGAGCCATGCTCTTTTCCTTTTCGGGAGTCTTCTCCTCACTAACTTCCTCACTGACAACACCCTTCTTCTTCCTCTTATCGAGGTCGAATTTCAGAGCCTTTAACTCTGAGAATAGGTGAGAGTGAGTAATGTTGGTAAGATCCTGAGTGTTTTTCAACAAGATCACTCCTGTGTCCCATCTTTCAGGGAGACAGTTCAGGATTTTAGAAGACACCTCCCTCTTGGGAAACTCCTTCCCAAGGGTTGCTAGCTCGTTCATCATCTTAATGAATCGAGCTTCCATCTGATCGATGGACTCTCCCTCTAACATCCGGAAGGCCTCAAACTTCCTGATTGCAAGATCTCTCTTGTTCTCCTTGATCTTTTCTGATCCCTTACTCATCTCTCTCAAGGCATCCCAGATCTCCTTTGCAGTCCTAAGGTGCATTAGCCTGACCGAATTCTCGTAAGAAACGGTGTGGAGTATAATGTTCTTAGCAACATTATCCAGTCCGATTTACTTAATCTGATCAGAATTAAGTGCGGACCTCTCCACTTCTTCATCTCCGGCAGCTGGAACAGGAACATTGCCAGCAACAGGCCAGGTCATCTGAAGATTCCTCATGAATTTGATTGGACCCTGCTCAATCACCAAAGGCATCTGATCATGAATGGAATAGAGATGTGCGAGTACCCTGAATTTCCAATAGTCATAATTATCAATAGAGAATTCAGGAAGATTGCCCTCGAGGAGTTTTGAACCGGATGCTATGATATGCAGTTTTCAGAAACAAGATCTGTTCAGTAGACCACCAAAAGTTTCTCCTCAGAAACTGTTGGTAAACAAAGTCAGTGGTCTTTTGATCCACTGCTCTGATACCACTTGTTGGTCCCAAAACGTGTAAATCAGTGTATGGGGGGGATACACTGATGTCAGATTTTTCTGAAAGACTCGGAAAAATGCTCTAACACTCTCAGTCAGGATTTCCTGAATTACTTAGTATGCTGAAGGTCCACAGGGGCAGCAGGGACAGTTCAGTAACGAGTCAGATAAGCTGAGTGTGAGTAATGTGCTCGGAAGCTCAGTAGAGATAACAAACCTACTGACTGCTCGGAAGCAAGTCAGTTGGACTACTATCTCAGTGAGCTAGAGTACGTGCGGAAAGTGAGCCCTTAGTTTCTACTCGTTTTAGTTTCTGAAAAACATATTCTCTGAGTTGCTTATTAAACTGGTGGTTAAGGCTGAGTGCACAGTATTAAGATTCAAGGTGATTGATTCAGTCCTGAATATAAAAATGATGCAGAATGTTCAGTTTAGAGTGATGACAGTTATGATCCTGAACAAAACAGTAAATCAGCACACAAGGGTCTTTTTAACGTGGTTCGGAGATAACCAACTCCTACGTCCATGACATGATTTAACAGGAAGCTATCCTCAAAACCCTGAGGATAGGTACTTGGTTTTTACGTGCTAAGGGACACGAATAGCCAACTTCCTCTCTTAGGAACTGACCCCTGGGCGTTTTACAAGTCCCAGTCCTTCTAACCAACCAATCTCACACCCTGAGTGGTTTGGTATTTTGGTTTCCAACTAAGATAGCTCTAGCAATACAAAACAATGCTAAATATTAGAGCTATCGATCTAGGCAAATACAGAGAGAATCCTACTACAACACTAGGGAAATTTAATTGCAGAGTGTTGCTTATAGTATGCTTTGAGTGCTTGGATTCTTGAGAGCTTTCGCTTGGAAATTTCCCTTTGGCCTTGAATGGGTGCAATGCTCTCCATATTTATAGGCAAGATTCAAAATAGATCCGTTGGAGGAGATCAAATCAAATCTTTCCTTTTTAGGGTGGTTGCAGGCTAGAAGTACTGTTTGACCTAATCGCCATGCTTATTCTGGCAAGTTTGTCCCACCGCCTGCAACTCTTAGACGTATTAAATGCCGCATTAAATGCTGCGCAGACTCTGTACACACGTGTCGAAAGATCATTGGCTCTCCGTTCTAACGGCTAGTTGACTTTCAGACATTTGTCCTTCCTCGTACATTCAATACTCTGAGTCTCTTGTACATAACTCAGTCTGAATGTTTGTCTCATTGGAGTCTTACTGACATTCTCTTTGTCTCTTGTCCCATAGCGTAAATAACCTTTTTGCTTTGGACTTATATGATTCAGGTAAACTGAACCAAGGCCTAAGTCAGGTCTTAAGTGCATTCAGCACAGCCTGATAGATTATTCAGCCCAGTATGTGTAACCTTTTTGCTTTGGACTTACATGATTCAGGTAAACTGAACCAAGGCCTAAGTCAGGTCTTATGTGCTTTCAGCACAGCCTGATAGGTTAACACTTACTCTTCACTGACTAAGTTCTGTCCTGAATATGCTTAGTGTACTCAGTAGAAACATCAGCCAATGATACTTCAGGATTGTCTTCAGGACGAATCATCAAGCTTCGTTTTCAGCTTCAATTCAGGCAATCTTCAGCAAGACTGACTCTGACTTCTTCAGGATGGATTGTACATCAGACTTCAGTAAATTGGGTCGACTCCAATATTCTTCAGTCTTCAGCGTGTTCCTCCTGAACTGAATTCCTAACCTGACTATCCTGAACTAGACAAACCTGAACAACTATACTTAGGCAAATTCATCAGGGGTTTTGGGATCTAATCAAAATACTTCAGATTGTCCCAACAATGTCCCACTCTGATTGCAATGCTCTAAAAACTTTCATGTTCATTTTTTTTTGTGAGTATTCTTTACCAAGTGATTCAAGCTCATTGAGTATCTTAATGAATCTTGATTCAAACTTGTCAAGAACTTCTCCTAATTGCATTTTAAAGTTCTCAAACTTCTGGACTGCAATCATAAGTTTATTTTCTTTGATTTGGTCAGTTCCTTCACAAATCATTTCCAACTTTTTCCAAGATTTCTTTTGCAGTACTTGATTTTGCTGAACACAATTTTATCCAAGGAGTGATGAATAGTGTTCTTTGCAACATTTTCAAGATTTGATCTTCTCTTATCATCCTCATTCCATTGTTTTTTTTTGGTTTAGGAACAATTTTGAGCTAGTCCACTGGACTGATCAGCTGCAGTGTTCATTTTTGAATGACAATGCATGGGCCCTTCTCCAATGATTGACCACATTTCGTCATTGATTGTTGAAAGATGTGCTTGCATCCTTATCTTCTATTCATCATAGTCTTCTGCTGAGAACATAGAAACCTTGGACTTTACCATTTTAAGAGCCATGCAAGCCAACTGCTCTGATACCCCTTATTGGTCCCTTTAAGTGGTGAAGGTCTAGGGGAAGGAGGGGGGGGGGGGTTAAATAGAACTTCAAATACAATTTTTTTTTAAATTTCAAAAAATGATAAGAGAACCTTCAAAGTACCTTTAAATTTCGAAGCAATCCACAAGGTTTTTAGACCACAAAGATTACAGCTGTAGACTACAAGTTTATAGCTGTATAGTTTTAAAACGTAATAAGAAATTAACACAACTTGTAGATATTTTCCAGAGTGGGTTTTCACACTTGAGAGTGTATTGAAAAACCTCTTTGGGTGCAGTAGAAAATGTGTATGTGTTAATGAAAAACAATCGGAATGATGGAGTTTATAGCTGAGTGACTATGACTACAGCTGTAGATTCCCGATTCTGTAAGAACAATTTTTTTGCAGTTTCA
The DNA here is from genome assembly GCA_026898435.1 of Prunella vulgaris. Classification (NCBI taxonomy): domain Eukaryota; kingdom Viridiplantae; phylum Streptophyta; class Magnoliopsida; order Lamiales; family Lamiaceae; genus Prunella; species Prunella vulgaris. The sequence continues at coordinate 12,870 of JAPKLY010000554.1, forward strand.
AAGCAATGAATGAATGTAACAAAGTTAGAATAAATAATTATGCAATACAAGAATAAGTTAATAAGTAAGGTAACTAGAATTTATAGTGGTTCAGAGTTTATAAACAGACCTCCTACACATCCACTGTTACGCCACTTAGGTGCTAAATTCACTAAGAACTATTATAAAGATCTCCTTATAAGTATTTCCCCTTAAAAACTAGATCTCACTAAGATCACTAATCTAAGAAGAAAAAATATTTGACCTATTCACAAAGAATACACAGACTCACTAAGAGCCTAAAACCTCACTAAGAGTAATCTACACAAAGTAGATATTACAACAGTATAAAAAGTGTGTTAGAACAAAAATAAATGGTGATTTTTGCTAAAAAAATCATAACCAACTATTTTATGAATCAGAATGAAGAAATCTCTCAAATAAAGCTCTAAAAAATTTTGTTGGTTGTAGACTTGGTTATGCTTGAATGCTTCAATTAAAGAATTAGGAATAATGAAAAGATGAACCAAAATTTGGTCACCTGTTTACATCTATGTCCTCGAACATAGCCAGAAGTTGGTTACCTGTCGATTGTAATCATGCATGTAAGTAGTGCATATATAGGGCCAAATGGACGTGTCAACTTCTTAATTGGTGCCACCCGCTTCTCATTATGATCGGCCAATAAATAGAAACAAAAGTTGATGCATTTTTCTTTACTATAATAATAGTTACTTACATAAGAAAAAGGGATATTAAAATTATATATGCTTCACTTTGAAGGATACTCCTCTATATTATTCATTTCTTATCTTAGCATATGTCAAATCAAATGTACATCTAAAATCCTAATTCGCCAACACAGAAATAAAAGTAGACGATTTTATTATGCATGCATATTTGTTGATATACATGCATATATATATATATATATATATAACCACAAGACAATATAAAATACAAACTTCTATATATCTAGCTGTTAGATAAGTTTTATAAAAGCAATGACGGCGGAGAGGGTAGGAGTATACACAAATCCGAACCTCCTCGTTCATCAAAGTGTGCTCACCTTTTATATTTTTTTTTGTCAAATAAAATTGTTTGTTTTTTTCACGTCATATATTATTTTTACACTCATAAATAATTATTTCTTTTGTCTCTTCTTAAATTTTATATTTTTATTTTTGGATGTTCCACATATATATCTCAATATATATATATATATATATTTATCAATATCTATTTTATTTCAAATACTATTCATTTATTAGTCTAAAATTAATTTTTCTTAAAACACGTGGCCTATAAGTATGAAATTTAAGACGGGATAGAGACAATATTTTATTCATAAATGAATATCACAATACTGGTACCATACTCTTAATTTATAAACTATACCTATTTTTTTTCTTAAAATTTGTGAGCAAATAAATTAGCACTATTAATTTTCATAGAGGGAGGAGTATTATTTTTACTAGTTGCAAATCCACTCCGTTCCTTGCACTTGTTGTCTATTCGCATCTATTCCACAATTTAGTCAATTAGTTCTATATTTAAAATATTATTAAAATTTTATTTCATTATATATTATCTTCACTCGACATATTTTATTATTTTCCAATTCAATGCCAACTACCTTCATACCGCAAAATTTGGTGTTACTTTAGGGAGTACAATTTTTAAGAAAAATTATAATAAGTAGAATGTGTAGAATGAAAATTTTGAAACAGAGATTTTGAGGGTAGAAATTTAAAGAAATATTACTATTTTGAGAGTATATAAATTTTTTATGGACAAATTAAAATGAAGAGTATGTTAACTTTTCAGGGAGGAAGATAATAGTAATTAATTGGCATGAGAAACGAGTAATTATATGGTCTATATGAGAAAATAAAGAAAAAAATTAATGTTCAAACTTCAAACTATAATTTCTATTATTCTTTTAATCTGTATGGAAAAACCTATAAAAATATATTTGTGAGATGGAAGGTGAAGGCGTACAAAAAAAAAAACAAAATTTTAATTTGATCACGGGTTAGGTTATTTACACCCCAAATTGGTAAGTAAACTTGCACGATTAAAATATATTTGTCGGATGGAAGGTGTACAAGAAAATATACATCTTTTATAAAAATATAGTTAATTTTTTAATAGTGATAATATATATGCATAAAAATAATAGTAAATATACATAATAATGATAATATATATATAATAGTGATAATTATCAAACCCGAGTTTATCATAAACTCGAATTCGTACAAATTTATGTCAAAGATAAGACACTATTTTCATATAAATGTTTATTTGAAAACTGTCAATGAGAATGAGAAAATTTCCCCTCTTAGTATGTTAGATGAATAATTCTCATCTTAATAATTATATTATTATTTAAATGATGACGTTGATAATCATAAGAAAAGAAAATAATAATTAAATGGGTAATGATTATCTTATTTAGAAAAAAAAAATAGTAATATAAATTATTTTTTATTGACAAAAACTTATATGGTGAACTCGGGTTTATCAATTATCACTGTCATGTGTATACACTATCACTGTTATGTGTATTCACTATCACTGTTAAAAAATCATATGAATAACAGTGATAATAATGATTACACATAGCAGTGATACAGGTTCATGCGAACTCTAGTTCACAAAAAATCTACTCTTTTTTATTTTCGTTAACTACTATAATTATCATATATTTATGTTGTTTTCCATTGGAATAATATCATTCACATATTTAATGTAGGAAATAATATTTTTATATACTGAATATGAATATTAGTTGACTAATTTAATTGACTTGATTAATAAATTAGATGACTAGTAACTATTCGTATATAAAAAGTCTTCTGGTTGAAGATGTAATACATCTTTAAAATATACACAACATAATTATACACGCTCTTCTGAAAAATTATTCATATATTCGAATAGTTTAAAGTGTGTAATTGATGTGAATACTCTCTAATAGATAAATAGTATTCCCTCAATTTCAAAATATATGTCATTTTAGTTTTTTATACTTTAGTGATAATATATGTTGTTTTAGATTTTTTTCCCCAAAATACTTAATCAACTTCAATTAATCATTTCCCAATGCATTGCTATTGGGTAAAATAATATTCCTTAATATGCATGATAAATGCTAGAATGACATATATTTTAAAATGGAGGGAGTATTCATTTTTGAGCGAGAGCGGTACATGAGTCATACGATTACCATTCCACTGTGTAATCAAAATGTATATTTCTTTTCACTATTATATAATTGTTTAAATTTAAATACTCAACTATTTCTTACATTTTCCATTTTCATTGGTAGGTGTACTTACCAATTATTGGTTGGCAATAACCAAACCGATTGATTATATATATATATATTAGAGGAATATAAAGAAAAAGTATAGTTAAATAAACTATAGATACAAACATTTTGAAGTTTCAAATAAAATATTAAACATGCACGACAAAGTAGATATAGAGTTCACAAACAAAGTTTTATTAGTTATAACGAAATCAGATTCTTTTATATGACTTTTTTCTCAAATTCATTTAGAACTACTGATACCTGTTACAATTAAATTGATTATAAATTTTTAAAATTTTTTTAAATACACTTGTGAATATTCTTAAATTAATGATCCTCTAAGTACCCCAGCTACAAATAAATTAATCAAACCTTATACATAATTTGTTTATTTACAATCAGGCCACGGTGAATCTTTTCCGGCTGAATTCCGATCATACTATCTCCGGCCTGGAGCCATCTGAAACTACATATTCGCCGTCGGAAACACCGCCTTCCACCGCCGGTGCCGGTGCCGGTGCCGGTGCCGGTGAATCTGCAGGTGCCACAAGCGCCCTTCTTGCCAATAATAACTTAACCAATTCCCTTCCTTCGCCTGCACAAACTCAAAAATGAGAACTAGAAATATATAAATTATAATAATTTAAGTCTATTCCCAAATATGCATACATATGACATAATTAAATATATACCAATATTATCTAATCTGTTATAAAGATTAGAAGAAGAAGATAATCGAACGAGGGTGGGAGTGACGATGGTGAGAAGAGCCCAAAAAAATAAAATTACAACATAAGTTCTGCCACTCATGGCTCTGCTCTGCAGATAATTTGGCAGCCATTCAAATGGTTAAGGCTTGGAAGTGTTTATATACTGCCATCATTTGGTTTGGTAAGCTCTTTTATTACTTAGCTGGCCATTACAACCAATCACATAAATGAGCTGTAAAATAATTAATACTCTAAAATTAAATCAAACTGCTTGTTGGGAAGTAGCTATATATGTTTAATTATTTATTATTACTAACAATTGTTGTATATATTACGTGCATTGCAATGCATTTTTTAAATTACTTTATTATTAATGTAAAATTACCTTTATTTATATTGAAAAATCACCCCTGTCAAAATGACGTTTTAGTAAAAACTGTAGACTATGGTGATATTCAACATTAATAATGTTAATTTTTTAAAATACACTTGAGTTGCACAATACACATGATGTATATAAAATTAATTCTTTCATTTTAGGTGCATTTACATATGGTTCCAAAATATAACTATATTTACAAATTTGTTTAAAAATATTTTTGCAGAAGAATATTTCTTTTTACACTAAACCATATTTTTCTCTACACACAATCAATTTATAATTAGCTTCAATTTTGTCAACTATTTTATAAAAATAAATGGGTTACCACCTTAAGCACGCCATTATATTTTATTATTAGTATTGATTTTTTTAACAATTTTGTTTAGTTGTTAAAAGTTGTTGCAGCAAATGTTGTGGGTATGAGATAGGAATCTTTTGGTATCTCTTTTGCTAAGTCAATGCCTAATACACCTTTTTTTCAATGAACTCAGCTGTATCCTGCTCTTAATTAATTATAACTTAGAAGTATAATGAATTTGAACTCTATAATAGATTAATTATTACTACCAAAAATTAATTTTCTGAACTTGGCTTGAGTGGTAATTTACATGAATAGAGATTGTGATTAATTGATTATAAATGGGGAAGATTCCTTGTTATTATTCCTTCCATCCATTTTACTGTATTCTAGAAGAAAATCGTATTTTAATGAGGAAGCAATATTACCTGAGTTATATTTAGTGAAGGGACAAAAGCTAGCTCCAAGGCTTGTGTTACTTTTAAGTGTAGGCATGTATTACTCTGAAGATAATCACATGTATGTATGTATGGATGTTCAACTGGTTGACCCTAATTCTATAGGACTGCTGGCCTAAACGGTCTCAAGCCTTAACGGTTCGTTCTTAACGGCCCACTAATACTCGGGATCTAATCCTAACCCTAGCGGTCTGCGGGCTAAACGGGCCACTAACGGGCTCGGGGTAAAAAAAATTTAAAAAAATTAAAATTTAATATAAAATACAACTAATGATTTAATAACTAAAATAATCCATAAAGTTCACATATCAACAACATAAAGTTCACACATTAACAATATAATCCATAAAGTTCACACATTAACAACATAATCCATAAAGTTCACACATCCATAAAGTTCACACATTAACAACTAAAATTTAATAAATATCTTCAAACTCTTCAATAAACCCTAATTGAAGAATTTGAGAACTTAATTTAATTGATATCTAGTTATCTACTATTTTCTATTTTTAATTCTTAGTTAATAACAAATTAGTAAATTAATAATTAATAAGAGTAATAAGTTAATTATAAAACCTGTTTGTTATAAATTATAATACAAACTGTAAGTATAAAGTATTAATGACTTAATGTATACAAGTTTACAAATTACAACAGTGAGAGAACCAGGCCCCACTTTCTAATTTATATTATATATAATTAATTTAATAAAAAATCGGGCTACCTGGCCAGCCCGAAAAACCGGCGGGCTAGCCCGTTTAGCCCGCGGGCTAACCAGTCCGGGCCAAAAAAGCCCGGTTTTATACGGGCCGCCATATACTCGAACCTAACCCTATAAATTACAGGGTTAAACGGGTCAGCCCGCCAGCCCGCGGCCCATTTAACATCTCTAAATCCACATGCCATATTACTATTATAACAATAAATATTTATTATAAGTAAATATTTAAAAATTAGTTACTATATGAGATCCGTCCATCCACATTGTTGTGGCAGCAATAAAATAATAATATGGGCTCAGGCCCATAAATTATAATAAGAGGCCCAAACTCAATATTACAAAGCTTGGGGCGCGAGCTCGAGCAGAGTACACATCGACGAGCACGAGCGAGGTACATGTCGACGAGCACGGGTAAGGTACATGTCGACGAGCACGAGCAAGTACATGTCGACAAGCACGAGCAAGGTACATATCGACGAGCACGAGCAAAGTACATATCGACAAGCACGAGCATACACAAAGTCAACTCACCGAGAGTAATTATAGCAATTACGCCAAATGTGTAGCATAATTAGCGCCGATCAGAGGCCACACATGGAAGCTGTTATTAATTATGGAAGACTTTCCATAATAGCTTTTGTAACTGTTTAGTTGACCATCTCGGAGTAAATGATGCACATGCCTTGTTTAGAATACTTTATAAATATGGCTTTAAGGCCACCATTGTAAGGATTCGAACGTTTATACAATCAATAGACTTCACTTAAGTCCCAGCTCTTGCAATATAAGACCTGGGCAAATCTAGGCGTTATTTATATTATTTCGCACGATTATTCAAGTATTATTATACTTATTTGTTATCCTGATCTCAGCCACATAAGGATTTAATCAGGTAATAACAATTGGCGCTAGAAGGAGGGTACTTATATCTCCAAATCTTCATCACGTATTTGAAGTTCATCTTCAAATCTTCAAGTTTGAAACTCAGATTTTAAAGTTTATCTTCAAACGACTTTCGAAGAAAATTAAAGCAAGAGGATGACGAAATCGAAGGCTGCTACCACTTCTCGTAATTTTTTGTCCATTGTTTCTGCTGGATACTCCATGGCACCTCAAGAGGGGAATCCAACCCCCGGAAATGCATTCACCCCAAACCATGCCCCAGTGGCTGAGCGTGCTCAGTCCACGCCTGGGCATCAGACAAGGGAATTGATGCCTATTCCGATGCAAAACTTCGAATCCCCTGAACAAGTGGATTCATACGTCCGGCAGCTTCGGCAAAAAGCGAAAGAAATGAGAGCAGCAAGGAGTTCATCCTCTGCTCCTAGAAAAAGTTATAATTTCCGCCAACACAAGGTGAGAAAAACGGATGAGCAAGAGGGAGAAAGCCATGTGCAGGCAACGGAATCTCGTTCACAATCAGTTTTCAATCGACTGGGTTCTGATCTTTCTAAAAGATCTTCTTCATGGCCTGCCAATCGGGAAATACCAAACGTGTCTTCCCTCCCTGAGTCACTAACGAGATCATCCAACTACACTCCAATGCAAATCTCGTATTCTAGAGGAACAGAGCCTAGTAACTTGGCCCGGCAGCAAATGAGCTTTGCACAGAGTGCGTTGCTAAGACGCGATCAACCCCGAATCTGGGTTCATGATCGGTTAGGCCCAGCGGGTTTTCCACACTATGCTATCGGAGAACCTGTCGTTGAAATGGTAAGACCTAAGGCAGTGCAAGATGACCAACAATCCCTCCTCCACGCTTTACAAAAAAGGCTAGCTGAGGTAGAGGGTAAGGTGGAGTCAAGGGGTGAACCCTCAAAACGATTAAGCTCGGACAATGAGCCATTGACCATCGAGCTGGAAGAAGCCCAAGTTCAATCAAGAATAATTCCTTTTCAAGCTCCCCTCTACGAAGGAAAGACTGATCCAGAGACACACCTTTCCAAATACAGAATTTACATGACAGGCCGAGGTGCAACGGATGCAACGAAGTGCCGCCAATTTCCTCTCACTTTGGGTGAATTGGCCCACAAGTGGTATTTGAATCTTGCTCCTCGTTCTATTAATAGCTTCTCTGAGCTAGGGGAGAAGTTCGTATCATACTTTGCGGCAAAAATCAATAAACCAGAAAGCCGTCATTGTCTGATGAGAGTTAGACAACAGAAGAATGAGGGGGATGAGGAATACATCGATAGAATTGATGAGATCATCCTCGGTGGAGAGCCCGTCAGTGAGGAGTTGGCACTTCATTCACTTCTCGGAGGATTTAGGGGAGATTCCCCAATGTTTCGCAGCCTTACCAAAGATATCCCAACAACATATGCGGAATGTAGAAGACGAGCAGACGAGCTCATCAATCGCCAAAAACTATTGGCTCAAAGGTTGGGAGAAGTGAAAGAAGAGGAGAAGCAAGTAAAATCTACCTCTTTCAAAAAGAAGAATGGGGGTAAAACATCCAAAACTCCGGGAACCTTTAAAAGGTTTGACGCCGGTGAAGAGGTAAGCATAGTGGACAAACTGAATCAAACTCCGGCTTATATCTTCAATGCCATCAAGGATAAAAACATGCTTGAGCATCCTCGCCCACTACGGGATGTGCCACGTCAGCCAAATGATAAATGATTCTGCGCCTATCACGATTGTCCTGGCCATAATACGAGCAAGTGTCGTGATCTCCTCAGGCAACTGTGGAAGTTGTTTGAGGAAGGGAAGTTGAATGAGTTTGTAAAGCGAACAGCACCGAGGCGAGATGATGCTGGACAAGGCTTGAAGAGAGAGAGAGAGGAAATCAACCTCCACCCCAGCAAGTTGGGGTGGCAAACCTAGAGGATGAAGATGATGAGTCTTCAGGCGAAGAGCCTCCTATTCGAGCTGGAGGAAATGTGCACATGCTCCAATATGGTGGAGCCTTAGGAGGTCTTACTCCAGTGATCAACACTTCAAACAGAAAGAGGAAGGCTGAGTTGAGAGCACTTAACGAGGTAAATATCGTTACACCTCATGAGCCAACTATCTCCAAAAGTTGTGTGATCTCATTTTCCAAAGAAGATAGGGAAGGACTGCTATACCCAAAAAATGACGCATTGGTCATTTCAGCAAAAATTCTTGGAATGAATGTTAGCCGCATCCTTGTTGATAATGGATGTTTCTGCAACATCATCTTCAAGACAACACTCGATCAAATGGGCAATCTCACGAGCTACGTCAAGCCGTACAACACCGTACTCAAAAGCTTTGGAGATACTGCAGTCACAACCCATGGAAGAATCAAGCTTGCAGATGAGCTCATTTGCTGTAAAAATGACAAAGTAAGGATTACTAGGCCTATAGAATTTGTAATAGTTGATTTGCCAAATGTCTATAATGGCTTCTTAGGTCGTCCTTTTCTTAAGTCATTCGAGGCCGTAGCGTCCTCCTACTTTTATTGTATTAAGTTTCCCACCATTGAAGGTGTGGTTGGCACCATTAAAGGTGACCAAATAATGGCAAAGAAGTGTGTGAACTACCCCTATGAGTCTTTTGATTACGCTTTTTCTTTTCAAGATTTAAGTGTTAGAAATATTGACGAGCATAAACAAGCTGTAACCGCCAAGATGGACATAGAGTTTGATGAACTTGATAATCAAGTCCCCATGGACATCGATCAAGATTCAATTCAACACATAGTCCACGAAGACTCTTCTCAAATAAAGATTGGTCAAATGATGATTTGGAACCAAGAATTGGATTTGAGCCAGCAACATTCGACCTTGATCCGGCATGAAATAAAGGATCCAAGGAAGCAGAAAAGAGCAACTCCAGTAGAGGAACTTGAACATATTCCTGTTGATCCAACACGACCGGATCTCGAGGTATTGATTGGATCTCGAATCCCAGTGGATATGAAAGAGGAAGTAATTGAGTTCCTCAAGAGTAATATTGATGTATTTGCGTGGTCTCATCAAGATATGGTTGGGATTGATCCCAAACATGCATGTCATCATCTCAAGATTGATCCATCAAGAAAGCCAAACTCGGAAAAGCGTCGAAAGTTTGGCCCCGAGAAATATGCTGCTCTAGCCGAGGAAGTGAAGAAATTGCTCGACAATAAATTGATTGAGCAAGCTAGAGAGGAACCTCAATGGGTAGCTAATGCCGTTCTAGTAAAGAAGTCCAATGGGTCGTGGAGATTATGCATTGATTTCACGGATTTAAACGATGCATGTCCAAAGGATCATTTCCCCATGCCCCACATTGACCACCTCGTGGACAATACTGCTGGGCATGAAATAATATCTTTTATGGACGCCTTTGCAGGCTATCATCAAATCCCAATGGCCGAGGAGGACGTGAAGCATACCTCTTTCCTCACTGAAAAAGATATGTACAGTTGGAAGAGGATGCCTTTTGACCTTAAGAACGCAGGTGCGACATATCAAAGGTTAGTAAACAAAATGTTTGCTGATCAAATCGGCAAAACCGTCGAAGTTTACATTGACGACATAGTCGTCAAGAGCCAGAAGAGAGAGGATCATCTCCACGACCTCACCGAAGTATTTTCGATCCTAAGGAGTTATAACATGAAACTCAATCCGAAAAAATGCCATTTTGGGGTAGAGTCAGGAAAGTTCCTCGGACATATTGTCAGCCAAAGAGGAATTGAAGCAAATCCAGAGAAGATAAAAGCCATCCTCGATCTCGGAGAGCCTACCAACATCAAGCAAGTTCAAAAGTTGACGGGGTACTTGGCTTCCCTTAACAGGTTCATCTCAAGGTTGGGGGATAAGAGTAGACCATTCTTCAACACAATCAGGAAGAACAAATTTACATGGAACAGGGAGAGTCAGTTGGCTTTCATAAGGTTGAAAGAGTACCTCGCTAACCCGCAAATTCTCTCCAAACCTGTTCCAGGTGAAAAATTGTATCTATATCTAGCAGCATCAGAGTCGGCTCTCAGTGCACTTTTAGTTCGGGCTGAGGGACAGCAGCACCTGCCCATTTATTTCGTGAGTCAAGTACTTCATGACGCTGAGCTACGTTACACTCCGCTGGAAAAATTGGCTTATGCACTAGTAATGAGTGTGAGGAAATTGAGACCATACTTTTTTGATCATCAAGTAGAAGTTCTCACTACTCTTCCACTCAGACAAGTCCTGCACAGGCCAGATACCAATGGGAGATTGCTCAAATGGTCGTTGGAGATAGCCCAATATGGGGTCACATATGCACCACGTACAGCGATCAAGGGTCAAGCCTTGGCGGATTTTGTTGTGGAACTAACGTTTCCAATTAGCCCTACAAAATTGAATCACCCTCCATGGAAGCTATATGTGGATGGCTCTTCCACGAGTACAAGTTCGGGGGCAGGAATTGTGTTAATTGGTCCAGATGGTCAATCCTTTACCAATGCAGTGCGTTTCAATTTTCAAACAACCAATAACGAGGCGGAATACGAAGCATTGGTTGGAGGTCTTGAGCTCGCAATGGCTGTAGGAGTCAGAAGATTACATATTTTTATGGACTCTCTTCTGGTTGTAAACCAGATGAAAGGCGAATACGAAGTCAGAGGTGAGCAAATGGTGAAATATCAAGACTTAGTGATTGAGATGTGTGAGAAGTTCGAGCAAGTCTTTATCGAACAAATACCTCGTGAGCAAAACTCTCAAGAAGATGCTCTCTCTAAGCTTGCAACTTCAGAAGGATCGGCAGACTTCTCAAATATCCAGCTAACAAGGTTAGCAAGTCCGTCAATTTACAGACATATAGTAGCGACTGTGGAGGAGTTTGAGGATAATTGGATGACATCCATCATCACTTATCTTATGAAAGGGAGCACTTCCAGAAGATCGAACAAAAGCTCGACAACTGGAAATGCGGGTAGCAAGATATGTTCTTTTAGGAGATCAGCTCTACAAGAGAAGTTTTTCTTTGCCACTTCTAAGGTGTATCACACCAGAACAGGGGAGGAGAGTTTTAACTGAGATCCATGATGGGGTGTGTGGAAACCATGGAGGAGGGCGATCCCTCATCTACAAAACGATGAGACAAGGATATTTCTGGCCCACTTTGAGGAAAGACGCCATAGCTTATGCGAAGGCCTGCCACCAATGTCAAATTCATGGACCGAATATCAAACTTGCCCCGGAGCAACTTACTTCCATGTATAGTCCATGACCTTTCACTCAATGGGGGATAGATATCATCGGTCCATTACAAACTGCTCCTGGTGACCTAAAGTTTGCTGTTGTTGCCGTTGATTACTTCACTAAGTGGGCAGAAGCGGAACCTTTGAGCAAGATTGATCAAAGTCAAATGATCAAATCTATATGGAAAAATTTAATATGTAGGTTCGGGCTTCCGCAAGCAATAATCTCGGACAATGGTAAGCAATTCGATGGCTCTGAGTTAAGAGATTTTTGTGACAATTGGAAGATCAGAAAGGTCTTCTCAACACCTTATCATCCCCAGACGAATGGTCAAGTGGAGGCAGTTAACAAAATATTGAAGCGAACTTTGAATGCCAAACTCGAAGAGAGGAAGGGAAAATGGGCAAGCGAGCTTCCAGATGTCTTGTGGGCTTACAGAACAACCACAAGAAATTCGACGAGAGAAACCCCTTGTTGGTCCCAAAGGCAGGTTTTAGGGAAGAATACCTTTGAACAAGTCAAGAAGGGTGGGGGGGTTGAATAGACTTGTAAGGATTCAAAAACCCTTTTTCAAATTATTTGGATTATTCAGAAAACCAGCAGACTACTTGAGGTAGTCTGAATTTGAAAGTAGTGCGCTGTGAATAGTGTGGAAACGTTTTTAATGAAAATCTGTTTTAGGTGATGTGCACAATTTAAGAGCATAAATAAATAAGACGAGACACAGGGAATTTATAGTGGTTCGGACCAACTGTCCTACATCCACTCTCCTCAATCCAACTTGGACTTGAGGGGCTCTCCACTAACTCACTTACTCACTCACTTACACAATTCGAGAGTACTACTCTCTTACAAATTGTCAATGCTACAATTGCAATTAACTTCTCACAGCTTCTACAAAGTTTTTTACAAAGAATAAGTATAAATGGTGTTTTTGAGTGCAAGTGATAATATCTGACAGAGTTTCGGATAGCTTAATATGCGTGTAAAATCCGATCCTGAAATTATCACTATTACTCTAATTTATAGGGTCAAATAACTAGCCGTTGGGATGGACTAGAAATCTGAGATCCTATAATATCGTATTCAATCAATCATTGTGATTGATTGAATATCCTTCTTGATTCCAGTCAATCTTCGCGATCTACAATCAATCAAGTTTGTCCCCTTGATTGATTGATCTTCTATTCTGGGAATCTTCTTTTTATGTCGCAAATCAACCCTTAAAACTGATTGCGAAGAATCTGGGCCGAGCACAAGACCTCAGCTGATCTATCTCCTCAGCTGGTGTACCAGTCTGCTGATACTTGGACCTCAGCTGATGTGCAAGTCTGCTGGTGTGCACCTCAGCTGGTCTTCTTGACTTCGTCTGAATACGTCTTTTATCCATGGTCCTTGTCTTGTCTGCGACGTGCTCTCAGCTGATCAGCTAATCTTCTGATATCAGCTGATCTTCTCTTCAGCTATCAGCTGATGTTAACTTCTCTGATGATCTGCTCTCGATACTCCAGTGTCAGCTGCTTAAATCTTCTGTCCTCTAAAACCGGCTAAGTCCTCAAGGTCTCGGCTGGTCTTCTCTTCTATGATAGCTTCGGATCTTCTAGGCAGCAAGGTAGATTCCCCCTCACTCGAACCTATCTAATCCTAACTACTCATCAGCTGACTAACATGTTCAGCTGGTCCTATTACAAGCTGATTAGTTTATTATATCATCAAAACATCTAACACAGATATCCTAACAAGTTCCCCCTTTTTGATGATATCAAAACCTACTCAGCTGATCTCAACAGATAAGCATATTCAATCAAAATCAAGATCAACATAGGACAGAAAAGAAGATCTTTAAGTAAGATCTTTAGACAGAATAAAAAAAGCAGCTGACAACAAGAAGTTGTCTGGAATCATAAAGCTTTATTAAATCAAAAGAGAGTACAATCAAAGAGAAAGTACATAAACCTCAGCTGACTCAGCTGGACTATTACATGAGGAGAGGTCTTCTGCTGCTGAGAGGAACTTGCAACCAGTCCAGGAATCTCTTCTCTATCTCTTTCAAAGCTGGCAGGGAGTTGTCAGAAAGTTGATGAAAGAGTTGAGTAATCTGCAGCCAATGCTTCCTGATTTCCACCCAATCTATCTTCCCACTCTCATCAGTTGGGGTTGGAAGATACTCAATCTCAGGCAACTCTGGCTGAACTTCCACCTTAAGCATTTCTTCTGTAATAGCTCTGAAGAATTTAGGAAAAGTCTCCTTCAACCAGTTTCTGAAATCAGCATTTTTCTCCCTTTCTCCTCTAGTATCTTCTCCTCTGAGGACATAGAAGTGGATCATAGTCTTAGCCTTAATAGTCTTCCAGAGATCCACCAGCTCATTAGACAATTGATTGTAAAACATATCAATTGGTCCATCAACTACAGGCTCATTTGGATCTCGGATGAACTTTCCACTTCTAGTCCTGCTGCCTTGAGAGACTGCTTTCCCTTGGTTCTTCAGCTTCCTCTGATAACGCCTCTCAAGCTCATCATTCATCTCTCTTTCCTGCCTCTTCCTCCTCTCTTCTGGAGTTTCTTTCTCAGCTAGCTGCAACTCCTTAGCCAGCTTTTCATCTAATTCAGCATTCATAATTCTTTTCTTCTTCTCCCTTTCTTCAGCAACAACCTCTTGGCTCTGCAATGCCTCAGCTATTTTCTGATCCCTTAGCTCCTGAGTTTTCTGAGCAGCAATCTTCCTGGTGTTGATATAATCTTCAACATTCTCAATTCTAGCAGATAGAACCCCTTGATTGTCCACCAGAAGAGCTCTCAGAGAGGCCATCTCAGCTTGCAGAGCAACAATAGCAGCTGAGTTCTTCTCTTCCCCCTTTTTGATATCATCAATGACCGACGCAGAGGGTAGAGAAGTAGGAAGGTTATCCACAACGGCTTTAAGGTCCTCCTGACCGTGTTTGCACTCAACAATTTGCCCTTCCAACCTTTTGGAGACCAGTCTGAATCTCTCAGATTCAGCAGCAAGAGAAGTAGATGCATCATCAGTGAAAGCCCTGGCAGTTGTCTTGAAGTTCTGGAGAGTTTGGAAGAATTCAATCCGGGTAGCATACAAGCTGTCCTCCATAGCTTCCTTCAGCTTGTTGCGATGGTACAGCAGGACTTGATGAACTTGTCTTTCAATCAGAGAGGGGGCAGCAGACTTGGCAGCTAAAAGAGTAGCTTTGACCTCCCTGATGTGGTCATCAAAATAATCCTTCAGTTGATCCAAAAGTGCAGGGGTTACCTGATCAGCTGAGGAGATCTCAAAGTTTGCTGCTGGAGGGATGAACTCAGACTCAGCAATTTATGGGCAATCCAGTGCAACTCCAGCTTTAAGCAATAAGGCACGAGCAATCTTTCTCAACCCTTCAGGGGATGTCAGCTGGGATGGTGCCTTAACATCCAAGGCATCCATCAGAATTTCTTCCCACTCAGTAAATGCTGCTTCCCCCATCTCCTTTATCAGGGCCAGAAAGAAGGTAACTGACCCTTCTCTTGCTTGTGCCCAGGCAAGACCATCAGCAAGAATGTCTTAATAGGCTGGGTATGGGTTGAGTTCTAGGATGTAGAGGGAAAGGTGGGCTAGGGCGGTTATGATCATCCCTCGTTCAAGAGGCCCCTTTGAACGATGGTGAGATAGGCGAGCTTGTTTGGCCATTTTTGTGGGGGAGTTGGGGTTATCAATAATTATGGGTTTAGGGTGAGAGGGTTTGAGAGTAGCTGAAGGCTCGCCAGAGGTAGCAATCTCCTCTGGTTCATTGCCAATTGGGATTTGCGGAGGTGAAGGATCAGCTGGGGTAGTGGAGTGTTGGGAAGGGTCAGAGAAGGGAGTAGGTGAAGCTGACTGTTTGCCAAAATCGTGATGATTTCCATGCAAGTGAACGTGGTCATTGTTGTCGCGGCAAGTTAACCAAGTTAAATATCGAAAACAGGGAAACGATGCGATATCAAGCAAGCATTGAATGTCTACATAAGGCTAATAGCGAGGAAAGCAAGAAAACCATCAAGGATTCTATCTACTATGGCAAAGCAAAGCAAATCCTAACTATCACCTCAAAGAAGTGAGCAAGGGTGAAGTGTACATGGAAGTAATGCTACTATGGTTCCTCTAGAATCCTATCCATCCTAGCATGCAAAAGGTCTCTTGGTGTCTTAGTCAGGCCAACTAGTGTCTAGATCTCTCTACAACACAAGCTAAGGCTCTATT
>JAPKLY010000554.1:29105-56036 GCA_026898435.1 Prunella vulgaris
TAAGACATAGACAAACATGATTAACACTAATATGAAATGAAATACAAAAAATCTTACCAAATGAAGAATTGAAATACAAGCATCAAACCTTGAAAAGCTATCTCTAAATCCGGAATGCAAAATACAAAAATGAACTGTAGAAACATAGCTTGAATCGAGAGAAGAACGTAGGAACAAACAGATCGAAATTCCGACGGACGGATCAAAAGTTATGGACAAAAGAGGATTGCATCTAACTAAGAACCCACTAAGTAACCTCTAATCTCTCTCTCTAAAACTACCTAATGATCTAACTAATGAAGATGATTCTCTTGGAAATCTGATCCTTGAGGTATTTATAGTGCCCACAATGCTTGGTCAAAAATGCCTTTCATTAAACGCGCGAAAAGACGAAACTGCCCTTCGAAAATTGGAAATCCGAGCCTTCGCACGAGCACAAGCAGGTGGTCGCACGAACGCGGGCTCGTGTGAGCGTTCGTGTGATGCTTTGCCGCCCGAACCAGAAGGGTCTCGCACGAACGTGGCTTGTGGTCGCACGAACGTGGCCTGTGGTCGCTCGAGCCCGGCTTCGACTCGTCCGATCGATCCTCAACTTCTTATTTTCTTCATATCTTGAGTTCTAGAGCTCCGATTGACTCGATTCTTTTTCCATTGCGACCCTCTCTTCGAACTCTTCGACATGGTATATCATTTGCCTCCATTGGATCAACTCACATTTTCTGAACTTTTACGAACTTGCTCGTCTTTTGCTTATTTTTGCTCGTTTTCACTACAAAACACATTTTCTTGCCACAAAATGGTTAATAGCACAATTTATACCAAATGAGGGTCAAATATGAATATAAGAACATCAAAACCATAGAGAAATGGATGCAAAAACATGCAATTATGCCCTAATCACTGACCTGATGGGTGAGGCAGCTAAAGGTGTCTCTGCTGATGGAGCATCTCCAGAGGAATGTTGAACCTCTGTCTCAGCAACTGAGGGCTCAGCTGATCCCCTCTCTTCTGACTCTTCTTCCTCTCCATCAGAGCCAGAGGCAGACTCTTCATTTGATTCATCCCTCTCAGCTGATTCCTCAACAGCCTGCTCTTCTTCTTCATCAGAAGACTCGTCAACCAGCAGGGTAGCCCTTTCTGCTGAAGATTGCTTCTTCTTCAAACTGCTCAGCACAGCAGCATCATCATCCTCATCTGAATCAAAGGAGAGCTTCCTTTGAACAAGAGTGGTTTCCTTCTTAGATTTCTTCTTTTTCCCTCCTCCAGCAGGCTTTGAAGCCTTCCTCTTCTGCTTCTTTCCAGCAGAAGAACCAGGGGCAGCAGCAACTGGATCAGCTCTGGAATCTGAGTCAGCTGGTCCAATGACATCCAAGTTGCTTCCCCTTAGGAACTTGGTGTGGTTGTACTCAACAACCCATTCCTCATCCCACTCATGCTGGGGCAGCAGATGATTCAGGAGGATAGTGATCTTGGTGGCCATGGAGCACTTTGATTTGAAGCTATAAACCTGTTTCCCATCCACCTCCTTCGCAACGCACCTCTTGGACTCCTGTTCCAGCCGGAACCATAGCAAACTCACCCAGTCTGCTTGCACCCCATCAAGAATCATGCGGGTCACACTCAGGCACAGTTTGGTAATGGCATCCAAACTCCCCTGTTCCGCCAAGATGACCTTGGTCACCACATCCATCAAAAACCGAAAATGCCTCCTCAGCATGGACTTCTTCAGATTCGTGGTGGTGTCCCTGTGACTCTTCCTGGCCATTAACTTAAAAGTTTCCAGGTAGTCGACTTCTTTGTACTTGTGAGGTTGGACACCAGTGGAGGATAGGCCAAAGAGATCAGCAACTGCATCCTTCGAAATAACAACAGTCTGACCGTCAATCAAGGAGCCTATAGAGTTTGGACTGAACTGGGCCTTAAGAAGGAATTGGAAGGCATAGAAGTTTAGGGTTTTATGGTCAGGGGGGGTCATGGAGATGAAGGTTCGGAGATTGTGATGTTGCAGAAGGTTTAGGATTTCTCTAATCTCAGGAACTCTCGTTGTGTCAAAATCGACACACATCTCTGCATACATCTTTTCCTTGAACAATTTTTGCATAGCCTTGGACGCCATACCTTCAAAATAGAGATTGAGTACAAAGAGAATAATATGCAGGAATACTTCGGGCAGAAAGATTTAGGAGCAGAAGATTTTTAGAAAGAAGTTAAAGGGGTATATATAGTAATCGAAAGATATGAGCAGATTTTCCAAAATTAAAACAAATCAATTTTGATCGTAGATTTGTATTTTGCATCACATAAATCAAAGGTTCAGAATAGATGACCTTTGAGTATTTTGGAGGTGATGCGTGGGTGTCAGGGTTTCGAAAGGTTTTGACCGCCCAAAAGATTCGCCTTTTTGAAAAAGGTAATGATGAAGGCGCTTTTTGGGAATATTTAAGCGGTGAGAAATTAATTACAACTGACACCTTATTTTGTAAAGGTAATAAATCCCCGATTTTTCGTAAGAGAAAAGATTTGATTGCCAATTTTCTAAAATAATTTTAGAAATTAGGGATTTATTTATTTTTGAAAAGATTTGATAGATAAAATAAAATTTTAAAAACCGACACAAAGATCATAGAAATACTTATCGAGAAACTGACGTGACAAAATCAGGTGATAAGAGCGATCCTCATGAAAATCTTTTCTGCTCATCTGGGTCTTTAATCTCAGTTGACATGGACCAGCTGAAGCAAAGTGGCCTTGTCTGACTTTCATAACTTATCCCTGTATCAAGTTAGACATAACAAGATAGAGAAAAGAAAGGAAAGAATAAGAAGACATACCAGATCAGCTGATGTGAGGATCAGCTGATTAGTTCAGCAGAATAGTCCTCAGCTGGGTACCAGCTGATTACCCGTTTACCCAAAAACTTTCTTTCTATAGAACTGCTCCTCCATCTATCATTCCTAATTCTGCTACTAATTCTCTGAATCTTACCTCTGCTAAAGGTTTGGTAAGCACATCTGCTCTCTGCTTCTCCGTATGAATCTTCTCCATCCTGATATCTCCCTTCTCAGCATGATCCCGAAGAAAATGATGTCTTATGTCCACATGCTTGCATCTAGTATGGAGAACAGGATTCTGAGTAATGGCTATTGCACTTGTGCTATCACAAAAGATGGGTATCTCTTCTATGATCACATGGTAGTCCCTCAGCTGTTGTCTGATCCAGAGCAGCTAAGAACAGCAACTACCAGCAGCCATGTACTCTGCCTCTGTTGTGGAAGTAGCTACTGAAGTCTGTTTCTTGGAGAACCAAGATATCAACTTACTTCCCAGAAACTGACATGTGCCAGAGGTTGATTTCCTATCAATCTTGCACCCTCCATAGTCAGAGTCTGAGTACCCACTCAGCTGAAAGTTGTCATCAGCTGGGTACCAGAGGCCTAGATTGTAAGTACCCTCAAATACTTTTCAATCTTCTTTGCTGCTTCCAGATGAGATTTCTTAGGATTTGCCTGAAACCTTGCACACACCCCTACTGCAAAGCTGATATCAGGTCTGCTGGCAGTGATATACAGCAGAGAACCAATAAGTCCCCTATAGTGTGTCTGATCCACTTTCTCACCAGCCTCATCTGGATCCATGCTAAAGTTTGCCATCATTGGAATCTTAGCTTCTCTGCTGCTACTGACTCCAAACTTTTCTATCAAATTCTTGGAATACTTAGCTTGGCTAATGAAAGTTCCATTGGACAACTACTTCACCTGCAGTCCAAGGAAATAAGTCATCTCCCCCATCATAGACATTTCAAACTTGCTGGTCATCAGCTTGTTGAACTGATCACACATCTGCTTGTTAGGGGAGCAAAGATGATATCATCCACATAGATCTGTACTAAGAGGATATCATCTCCATCTTCCTTTCTGAACAAGGTTTTGTCTATCTTTCCTTTACTGAATCCACTATCCAGTAGGAACTGTGATAGAGTATCATACCAAGCTCTAGGTGCCTGCTTTAGTCCATATAAAGCCTTCTGCAACCTATAAACCTTGTTCCCAATCTCAAATCCTGGTGGCTGTTCCACATAAACCTCTTCTGCCAGGATTCCATTCAGAAAAGCTGACTTGACATCCATCTGATATACCTTGAACCCTTTGAAAACAGCATATGCCAGAAACAATCTAATGGCTTCTAGTCTTGCCACAGGAGCAAATGTCTCATCATAGTCAATCCCCTCTGACTGTGAATACCCCTGGGCTACTAGCCTTGCCTTGTTTCTAACCACTACATCATTTTCATCCTTTTTGTTCTTAAATACCCACTTAGTGCATATGACCTTCTGATGTTTGGGCCTCTCCACTAGATTCCAAACTTCTTGTCTTGCAAACTGATTTAACTCTTCTTGCATAGCTACAATCCAATTTGGGTCTTCAAGAGCTTCATGGATGTTCTTCGGTTCTATCAGAGACACATAACAGCTGAATTGAGCACCCAAGGTTAGCTTTCTTCTGGTCTGAACACCTACACTTGGATCTCCTAGAATCTGTTCAGCTGGGAAATCAGACAATGTCTTCTTGCCCCTTTGAGGTGCCATAGTTTGTTCCTCTTGGGTCTTGTCTGATATTCCCCCTTGGTTAGTGTCAGGAGTCAATATGCCATCATCTGGTGCTGATGAGGACTTATCAGCTGATTTGGGCTCATCATCTGAATCTGAGTCTGATTCTATCCTAGGTACCACTACCTTAATCAGATCTGGCTTGTCTGACAGATTCAGTTGATCCACCTCATCTGTTAGCTTCTCCTTGCTGTACTCATGAAAGGATTCATCAAATACAACATGGGGTGTCTCTTCCACACAGAGAGAGACTTTATTAAAGACTCTATAGGCTTCGCTACTTCCAGAATATCCTAAGAATATTCCTTCAGCAACCTTAGCATCAAAAGTCTTTAACTTAGTCTTTCCATTGTCATGAATGAAACACCTACACCCAAAAATATGCACAGAGGAAAGATTAGGAGTTTTACCCTTGTACATTTCATAAGGAGTCTTCCCATGTCTCTTGACTGGTAAACACCTATTTTGGATGAAGCAAGCAGTGTTGATGGCTTCTGCCCAAAACCTTTGAGGAGTCTGGTATTCAGCTAACATAGTCCTTACTGCCTCCTTAAGAGTTCTGTTTCTCCTCTCAGCTAACCCATTCTGCTGAGGTGTTCTGGCAGCTGATGTCTCATGCTGAATACCATTATCCCTACAATAGTCAGAAACAACAGAGTTAAGAAACTCAGTACCTTTATCACTTCTGATTCTGACTATGCTGAGGTCCATCTCCTTCTGAATCCTCTTGAACAACTCCAGCATCTTGACCATAGTCTCATTCTTCTTGAACAAGAACACTACCCAAGTAAATCTTGTATAGTCATCAACAATCACCAGTGTGTACTTCCTTCCACTGAAGCTAAGAGGTGAGACTGGTCCAAACAAATCCATATGAAGCAGCTGGAGTGCTTTTGTTGTTGAAGTACTCTGCACATCTTTGAATGAGGCTTTAGTCTGCTTCCCTTTCTGACAGGCATCACACTTCTGCTTAGATGCAAACACCTCATTTGGTAGACCTCTGACTAGGCCCTTCCTTGCAACTTTGTTGAGAGTCTTGAAGTTCAGATGACCTAACCTCTTGTACCAGAGCCAGCTGATCTCTGATGAGCTTTTAGCAACCAAACATGAGTCAGCTGGACAGCTTGCAAAATCTGCAAGATACATATTACCTCTTCTGAGGCCAGTTAGTAGCACCTGCTCATTTAAATCATTAATAACAAGACAAGAGTTCTTAGAGAATCTTACTGAATATCCCTTGTCACAGAATTGGGATACAGACAGAAGATTGTGCATAAGCCCTTCTACATAGTAGACTTCTTCAACTCTTGTTCCTTTGATCAGCAGGGTACCAACTCCTCTGGTGACTCCAAAGTTGTTATCACCGAACACAACTCTAGGCCCATCAAGCGTTACAAAGTCCTGGAGGAGATGCTTCTCAAAGGTCATGTGCTTCGAGCAACCGCTATCAATGTACCAGACATGGCCCTTGGCTTCTCCTCTTTCTATGGGGCTAGAGTTTACCTGAAATTAAAACTCAGGCTTTAGGTACCCTATCTTTGGGTCCTGATTGGTTAGATTCGACTTTCTGGATCCATAGGTAGAGATCATCCTTATGAGGTTTAGGAGATCTCAACCTTCTACCATACTTATCCACAAAAATCATCTCCCTCAGAGGATATTTTCTGGGGCGATGAGTGATAACAGCAGGTTTGTAGATGGACTGATCAAAAGGATAATTTTGGCTTGAGCCTCCGAATGACTCATATACCTTAGCCGGTGAAGGCTTGCCTACTTTGGTTACATTAAAAGTAACCCAGGGCTGAGGTCTGTTTCGCTTGGGTTTACTCTGCTGAGATGACCCAGGCTTATCATTCCTCTGCTAATTCTGCTGAGGTCTCCTTGTCTTAGCTGAGCTATGACTTGGATTCCTCTTCTGGTCTCGGGGCTTCTGAGCCTTGGACTTATGTTGGTTGTCAGCAGGCTTCTGAGTTTTAGTACTCTTCTGCTCTGCTGAAACCTTTTGATCACCAGCAGACTTCTGAGCTTTAGAGCTCTTCTGTCCAGCTGGGACCTTTTCTGTCCCTCTGCTCTTTTGCCCTTCTGATCCAGGTGCAGGCTCAGCTGGCCCTTTACCCTTTCGAGGATCCCTAATTAATCCACTGTCACCTTTCTTCTTCTTTTGTGGTTTGGGTTTGGGATAACCAAGACCCCTTTTATCATTCACAGTTTGTGAGGACTCAACTATTTCAGACACGACATTCTTTGCCTTAGTCAGCTGATCCACTTTCAGCTGAAGCTGTTGTGAATTTTTGATAATCAGTTCATTCTACTTGAAGAGTTCATCGAACTTAGCTGTCAGCAGATTATGTTCTTCACTCAAGACAGTGTTCTCAGAAAGTAGCTTTTCTATCAGCTTCTCCTGTTCCTCACATTTTGCTATTAAGTCAGCAGACTTGTTAGCTTGTGAATCATAGGATATCACTGGTAGTCTAGCATTTTCTAGATCTTGTCTCAAGCTTAAAACTTCAGCTTTCAGACTTGAGTTCTTCTCTTCCAGCTTAGAACAAACTTTCAAGGAGGATTGGAGATCAGACAACAACTTGTGTATATCTGACTCCATAGAATAGGTAGAGGAGCAAGATGAGCTAACAGAGGGGGTAGGAGAATTTACCTCTTCTACCTTAGCCATGAGGCAGATGTCATCCTCTGATTCAAAATCAGATGAGGATGAGGATGAGGATGAGCTGATATCCTGCTTCTCCTCCTCTGCCAGTAGAGCTCTCTTATCAGCGAACCTGCGATCTCTCTTGATCCTCTTCTCTTCTCTCTCTATAGGGGTAAGCTGAGGACAATCATAGCTGAGATGTCCTGGCTTGTTGCAAGTGAAACAAACACCATCTCCTCCTCTTCTGGGACTTGGTTCCCTCCTTCTCTCTGGAGACTTGTATCTGGTCTCCTGTTCATCTGATGGTCTTCTGGCATCAGATGACTTCTGGTATCTTCTGGAAGAATCACTCTTATTCTTCTTCCAATGGGATCTATACTTCTGGAACTTGTTTGACATCTTGTCAAACTTCTTGGTCAATAAAGCAAGTTGCTCCTTTAAGCTCATGTCCTCTGGAGTGGAGGACTTCTCTTGACTATCAGCTGCAGCAGAGAAAGCGACATTTTTTGTGGCTGATGAAGTTGGAGTCTCATCTTCTTGATCTTCTTCTTGGATATCGAACTCATGCGCCTTCAGATGAGATAGCAGTGTATGATGACTCATTTCAGATAGATTCTTTGTCTCTTTAATTACTGTCACCTTCATTCTCCATCTTGGAGTAAGAGATCTCAAAATTTTTTTATTAATCTCTTTCTCCGAGTAATCCTTTCCTAAAGAGCTTGCCTTATTCAGTATGTTTGTCAGCCTCATATCTAGCTGATCAATGGTTTCATCAACTTTCATTTTAAATGTGTCAAAGGTATGTAGAACGGCTTGAAGCTTATTCTCTTTGATTTGATATGTCCCTTCACACATCAAGGAGAGTTTTTCCCACATCTCCTTAGCAATTTTGCACGTCTTGATTTTCTCTATATACTCTTTGGAGAGAGTCTCAATGATTTCTGTTCTGGCCACTTGATCTAGGTTGAAGAGTTTCCTTTCAGCATCGTTTAGTTCACTCTTCTTCTTTTCTGTCTTCCTTCTTTCACTGATTTCAGCTTCTGGAGTTTTGCCATCACTTAGTCCTTCCCAGAAGAACTTGATTGGCCCTTCCTTCAGAACATCTAGCATCCGATCATGAATGGCTCTAAGGTGATTCTCCATTCTGAATTTCCAGTAATCAGAATCCTCTATGGAGAATTCAGGCAACTTCCTTGTCTTGGATCCACTCTTTTTGTAGGAAGACATATCTGCAAGTGATTTGATAAAAAGCACACAAAATTTTCTAAAAACAGATTTTCAGGGATCTGTCCAGGTAACCACCAAAAGCTTTCTCAGGCTGTGGTCTTTTGGACACACAGCTCTGATACCACTTGTTGGTCCCAAAGGCAGGTTTTAGGGAAGAATACCTTTGAACAAGTCTAGAAGGGGGGGGGGGGTTGAATAGACTTGTAAGGATTCAAAAAACCTTTTTCAAATTATTTGGATTATTCAGAAAACCAGCAGACTACTTGAGGTAGTCTGAATTGGAAAATAGTGTGCTGTGAATAGTGCAGAAATGTTTTTAATGAAAATCAATTTTAGGTGACGTGCACAATTTAAGAGCAGAAATAAATAAGACGAGACATAGGGAATTTATAGTTGTTCGGGCCAACTATCCTACATCCACTCTCCTCAATCCAACTTGGACTTGAGGGGCTCTCCACTAACTCACTTACTTACTCACTTACACAGTTCGAGAGTACTACTCTCTTACAAATTGTCAATGCTACAATTGCAATTGACTTCTCACAGCTTCTACAAAGCTTTTTACAAAGAATAAGTATAAATGGTGTTTTTGAGTGAAAGTGATAATATCTGACAGAGTTTCGGCTAGCTTAATATGCGTGTAAAATCCGATCCTGAAATTATCACTATTACTCTAATTTATTGGGTCAAATAACTAGCCGTTGGGATGGACTGGAAATCTGAGATCCTATAATCTCGTATTCAATCAATCATTGTGATTGATTGAATCTCCTTCTTAATTCCCGTCAATCTTCGCGATCTACAATCAATCAAGTTTGTCCCTTTGATTGATTGATCTTCTATTCTGGGAATCTTCTTTATATGTCGCAAGTCAACCCTTAAAACAGATTCCGAAGAATCTGGGCCGAGCACAAGACCTCAGCTGATCTGTCTCCTCAGCTGGTGTACCAGTCTGCTGATACTTGGACCCCAGCTGATGTGCAAGTCTGCTGGTGTGCACCTCAGCTGGTCTTCTTGACTTCGTCTGAATACGTCTTTTATCCATGGTCCTTATCTTGTCTGCGACGTGCTCTCAGCTGATCAGCTAATCTTCTGATATCAGCTGATCTGCTCTTCAGCTATCATCTGATGTTAACTTCTCTGATGATCTGCTCTCGATACTCCAGTGTCAGCTGCTTAAATCTTTTATCCTCTAAAACCGGCTAAGTCCTCAAGGTCTCGGCTGGTCTTCTCTTCTATGATAGCTTCAGATCTTCTAGGCAGCAAGGTAGATTCCCCCTCACTCGAACCTATCTAATCCTAACTACTCATCAGCTGACTAACATGTTCAGGTGGTCCTATTACAAGCTGATTGGTTTATTATATCATCAAAACATCTAACACAGATATCCTAACACCCCTTTTGCCCTAGCATTTGGTACTGAAGCGGTCATTCCATCCGAAGTAGCAGTGCCGAGTCATAGAACTTCACAAGAGTTTGGGGAAGAGAATTATATAGCAAGGAGAATTGACCTTGATATGATTGAAGAGAGACGACTGGCCTCAGCTCATAAAAATGCTACATACAAGCAGCAGTCGGAGAAATACTTCAATTCAAAAGTAAAGATCATAAAATTCAGAGTGGGTGATTTAGTCCTCAAGAAAACAAATGATGTAGCCAAGGGTGTATTTGGACCGAACTGGGATGGTCCGTTTAGAGTGACAAATGCTTGTCCAACGGAGCATACGAACTCGAGCAACTAGATGGCACTCCGGACCAATACCCTTGGAACGCTGCTCTCTTGAAGAAATATTTTCAGTAGAATAGAAATATCTTGAAGCCCTAGAGGGCATGTATTTTTATTTAATGTTATTAATGTAAACGTATTTACTTTTACAGACTAACTCACAACATATCTCGCGCAAGCTTTTTACAAGTTAGCGAGCTCCAAGTATCTCGCGCGAACTCTTTGGAGTTAGTGAGATGCAAGACGTATCACTTTAACTAGTGAAATCTTCAACCAAGGCAAACATGATAAATGTTGAAGCCAAAGGCGCTCGAGCTAAACGAAAGGTGAGCTAATTATCTTGTAAAATCATTTTAGTGTGAGGCGCAGCAGATTCAAGTCGACAAATAAGATTGACAAGAATAATCCATCAAAAGCAAAGTCCCTTGACGAGCTAATGATCTCTCAATACGGGCAAAACAACTCGACAAATACGATTGACGAGAATAATCCATCCAAAGCAAAGTCCCTTGACGAGCTAATGATCTCTCAGTACGGGCAAAATTTCTATTACTGCAAGAAACCAATTTTGCAACAACGTAGTTGTATATAATGATGCAGACATAACACAAGTGCAACCATCAGAAGTGAACGCCAAAATAAATGGAGTTCGAAAATCAAAGGGAAAGTAGATGTTCAAAATACATCAAGAAAAATAAAGACTCGAAGTCTAAAGACTAGAAAGCAAAGGAAGTAAAGCAACAAATCAAATCAAAAGATGTCATCTAAGGATCAACATCGATGAACGGATAGTCGTTGTGCAGAGCAGAGATGACTTCAAGATTAGTTTGAGTAGTTCCGCTAGATGGGTCAATGACAGCAGGTGCAACAATACCCGGAACAACGTCGAGATCAGAAATATCTTCAGCTTTAGTAGTGGAGTTTTGCTCAACAGTGTCAACTTGATCACCCTCCATCTCTTCCACATCATCATCATCTTCTTCATCAACTTCAGGAATGTCTTATCCCGGAAACAGAAGTTTGTCTTGATCGGGATACCAGCTTAAGTGAATTTTAAGTTCAGTCTGAAGATCAAGAATGCGCAGATAAAAACACGAGTGGAGAGGGTATAGAGTAACATAAGCTTTGAAACGATCTGCAAAAGCTTCTGTCGGAAGACCTTCACGAGCTGCAACTTGGATAGCATCTGCAAATGCAAGATAGTACGAACATCGACCAAAGAGCACTGGATCCTTAGTGGGATCTTCATCTTTAGTCTCAACCTGATCGTGCAGTTGTTTGAGTTTCTGAGTGGTCTCATCTTGTTCCTTCTGGAGGACATCAAACTTTCTTTGCAGCTCATCTATCTCTTTCGATCTTTCCAGCTTTACCAACTCAACATCTGCTTCGGCTCTTTTCTTTTCTTCAGTTGCTATACGTTGAAGGTCCTCCATTTCAGCAAGTTGCTTTTTCAAGCGTGCCTCAGTTTCTTTAGCTGAAGATTTCTCAGCCTCAGTTTTATGCACAAAGTCTTTCATAGCGGAAAAAGACTCAGAAAGCTCTTTGTTAGCCATTTCGATAAGTTCCAAAGACTTCTTTTTGCGTTCTTGCAGCACTTTCAATTCTTCTTTCATGGCTCTGAAATTGTCAAGCTCATCATCCCTTTCAGTTATTGCTTGAGTAGTCAAGACAGCAGCACGAAGAGCGAACATTTGAGCGGTGAGCAGAGTATTATCCCCACAACTCTCTTGGACAACATCTTCAAGTTCATGGGTCCAAGCTCGAGGAATGTCAAAAATAGTCCGACGCAAATGACGTGGTACTTCTCGGCTAGTTGAAGTCCATTTGGAAGTCATGAAATCAAACAGCATCGGAGGACAAGGAGGATCTTTAGCAGAAAGCCTATATGGAAAATGTGATATGTCTCAAAGACTATTTTATATAAGCATTCAGAACTCGAGATAAATAAAAAGATTTTCCACGTTACCTCTGCACTAAATCGAGGTCGGACCCAAGGAAACTCCTCTCCAAAAGCTTTGTCCCCAATGAGGAGGGAGCAGTGGTAGAGATAGGAAGTGCAGGACTCTTTCCCTTATCTAAGTATGCTGCTCGAAGAGGAGAATCTCCCACATCAATAACTTCCATGGGGTCCGGGGATGATACACGAATTCTCTTTTCTCCCACTTGAGATGATGAATCGGGGCAAGTAGAGGTCGAAACTACCAGAGGAAGTATAGAAGAGTTTTCAAGAGGCACGTCTTCCGATGTTACGATCCTCGTAACCTTTGACACTATACCAGGAGCTCGGTGATCAGGTTTTTTCTTAGGCGGACCCCTAACACTTCTTTTCCCTTTGCTTTTGGGTTTAGCAAAACCCATTTGTGCGCAAAAATCTGGAATGTCTTCCATCAGTTCTTGAGGGCAAGAGTCGAAGAGGGGAAAGTCACCTATAATAATTGGAGCAGGAATGATGAAGGAAGGAAGTCAATTTTGATTAAAAAGAACCAATCCATCACATAAGTAGGTGTGATGAAAAACATCAAAACACTTACGAGGTTCACGTCGGAGATGATTCGGATAACAGAACAATCTCGAGTCTAATCGAGCAGATCGGACGTTGAGCTTATCCACACGTCTCTCTTCTTTAGGGAGCAAGTATATTTTTTCCAATACCACCCTAAAGTCGAATGGGAGATCGGCCTCACTAGGAAAAGTATAACCTGCAATGAGAGGAAATAATTAGATCAGTACTCATTGAAAAGGACTGATCAAATAGTTTTACCTGATGATTTAAGCGATGGAACTACGGGAATGTCAAGTTCAACCCCGTCGGAGTATTGCACAGTGTTCCAATTCTCATAAACCCAAAACCACTTTCGACTGTCGGGTCTAGGAAGGTGAAGCACAACCTCTATAACACGTTTTTTATGATGAGGTTTCAAATAGATGTCACCATATCGTCATTTTTCTGATGTCAACACATACAAGTAGGTGAGCTCTCTCGCATTCGGAAATCGATGTAATTGAAATTTCCCAAATATAGTCAGAGTGCTCATGAGGTAATACCAAGACTTGGTCATCAGCTGTATGGGGGCAATTCTCCAGTATCTAAGCACATGTGTGACGGCTGGATGAAGGGGAAAGCGAAGGCCCGCTTCCATCATATCATATGTAACTGCAACCATTCCCGTAGGTGGTTGATCCGCTCTCTCACTCGGGTAAGGATCATGAAAGTGAACGTCACTTGGCGTGTCCCATCTTTCTCGCCAAGAGTTGAGCTCGTGTGGAGTCACAATACTTTGAATAGTATTGGAGTGCCAACGAGTCACATTTGGTCTGATGAACAGTTGAGTGCGAGACATGGATTTATATTGGTAGTTATCCAGATACTCAAGAAAGGAGAAGCTCAATGGAGGACCAGCTATCTCATCAACAAATTATTTCCACAATGACCATGCTCGCTCAATGTCGCGATCAATAGCAGAAGACTTATCTCTAGAAGCAGGCTCTGTCGAATCAGAGTTATAGTCGTCCACGATCTTCATTAAAGTGGATGAACTAATCGAAGCATTACCCATCGACGTCAGCACTACATTATCAAACTCGTCGGCCATATCGCGAAGATGACTTAGAAGAGAGCGACCCACAGTGTGCGAAGGACCAGTTTTATTATCAACTCGTTTAGAGAATCTTCGAGACATAGTTATTACAATATAAAAGCACAAGAATTGAATATGGAGCTTACTCAATGACTGCACGGAGAACTTTTGAGAAGTAAGGTATTCCAAAGTCGAGTGCCTGCAAAAGAAGAATCTTTATTAATCTTGAAAGCAGGGTTTGAGTTAAATAAATAAAAATTTAAAGTGCTTTTCACAATTTAACACAATCAAAAGAATATATATACACACTGTAATGTGTACATTGGACCCATTAAGAAACACAGGCCCACCCAGGTGTGCTATCCAGGAGACAGAGTTCTAATCAGATATACCCAGGGGATCAAAAACTTTTTCAAGCTCTCCCCCATATGCTCTGATATAAGCGGCATCATTTTCCCATTGAAAGAAGACCCCACACAAGCTAGAAAACGGGTCGCACCGCTCCCGCCACCGGGTCGGACCCAACAATCGCTATGGACGTGTCGTCACCGAACAATACCTGCCCTACCAGGTTAGCCAAATGTTTCTCACTCGGCCCGCGGAAAGTAACGCCGGTGCAACCCTGCTGGAAAGGCAACATTTCATTTGACGGGGGGCAGAGCCCGAGGAAATTCGTCAATGGGAGGTCTTGTAGTTTGAAATCCGATGACTACCATGGAGTACCAAAATCCAATTTTGACATCCAAAGCTCAAATTCTTGTAGCTTGAAGTCCGACTCGACCAATAATTACTGATCATATTATGTATATATATATATATACACATAGCAATGAAAAAAAAATCACATATACGTACCTGTTATCAGTCGTACGTGGAAGATGGTAGAGGGTAGCCGTCCGTGAAGAATCAACCGGCACTACAGAAATCCTCCCGTCGCAAAAAGACGGAATACGAGAGGATATGGTAGCAACCGGCGTTGTAGATGTACGTTTGTTGAGTAGCCGTCGGACGAAGAGTCAACCGGCGCTACAGAAATCCTCCCGTCGCAAAAAGACGGAATACGAGAGGATATGGTAGCAACCGGCGTTGCAGATGTACGTTTGTTGGGTTGCCGTCCGATGAAGAGTCAACCGGCGCTACAGAAATCCTCCCGTCGCAAAAAGACCGAATACGGGAGGAAATGATAGCAATCGGTGTTACAGGTAGCGCTGTAAAGATGAATGTGTTATCACTTGCCGTATGCAGGACGTCGTCGGAGAAAGAAGAAGAATCGACGTCGAATGCAGAATGCAAAAAGGACTTGTCATCACGGCTGTCGTCGAATGAAGTCGAGAAGAGACAGTGTGGCAAACGTATTTTTTGAAAACTGAAGGATATATATATATGTATACGTATATGGGAAGCTGTTGGCGTGATTTTCTTCCAGAAATTGGGTCAAGATTTGTGGCAAAAAAATACGATGATACAAAATATATATTGCAAGGATTCTAAAGCATAATCTGCAGACACGCCAATTGTTTTCAGATTTTGAAACTCGCGGATATACGGCTGTCAAAATATATATATGTGTATATATATACTGGAATTGAGAGAAGAACATAGCGGCGACGCAGAAAATATATATATGGAAAAAAAAGGATATATATACATATATGCATGGAAATTGGCACGTATCATGTTTGGGAGAAGTGGCAGACAAGAATCCATAATTTAAGGAAACCCAACTTCATGGTTATGAATTAGGAAGAAAATATTCACTGTGTACGAGCATATATATTTTCCTTAATTCACATTTGAAGATTCTGAAATCTTTTTGAGTTTGGAGGAATAGAATTTCCCATTTTGGGAGATGCATTATTTTAATTAATGCAAGATT
This sequence comes from Prunella vulgaris, assembly GCA_026898435.1. Classification (NCBI taxonomy): domain Eukaryota; kingdom Viridiplantae; phylum Streptophyta; class Magnoliopsida; order Lamiales; family Lamiaceae; genus Prunella; species Prunella vulgaris. The sequence goes on from JAPKLY010000554.1 coordinate 44,767, forward strand.
TCTCGCGCCTACTCAAAGAGTTACCGAATATTTCTCTTAAGAAATTTTTTGGCTGCAAAAACCCACTTCTTTTGCGAGATTATGGGCCATTTTTATTATAGACTCCAAGGTTGGGATTAATTTGTTCCTACAAGAAGGAATGAGTCATATTTTGAGTTAAGCCATTTTAGTTATATAATTGGCTTCAGGACTCCAACATCATTTTTAATTCCATCGACCCGTTTTAAAAGTAGAAATCAATGATTCGAGATAATGAAGGCCATCCTCAAAGAGTTGATAGAGTTTTAATTAATTTTTAGACAGGATTTCATAGTCTACGTAGTAGCAATGAAGTCGTCTTTGTCTCAGAAAAATTAGAAAATAATTTTAGTATCTCCATCAAGACGATTTAAAGTTTAGAGACAAGCGGAGCAACGTCAACAAATTCAGAATTTTCTCAGGCAAGACCTCATACCCATCCCTGCCGATTAAGCTCTCGACTTACTTTTAATGTGCTACACTTTGTAAAATTAAGCACATCAAAAGTAGGGGGCAATTGTTGTGGCAGCAATAAAATAATAATATGGGCTCAAGCCCATAAATTATAATAAGAGGCCCAAACTCAATATTACAAAGCTTGGGGCGCGAGCTCGAGCAAGGTACATATCGACGAGCACGAGAGAGGTACATGTCGACGAGCACGTGTAAGGTACATGTCGACGAGCACGAGCAAGTACATGTCGACAAGCACGAGCAAGGTACATATCGACGAGCACGGGCAAAGTACATATCGACAAGCACGAGCATACACAAAGTCAACTCACCGAGAGTAATTACAGCAATTACGCCAAATGTGTAGCATAATTAGCGCCGATCAGAGGCCACACATGGAAGCTGTTATTAATTATGGAAGACTTTCCATAATAGCTTTTGTAACGGTTTAGTTGACCATCTCGGAGTAAATGATGCACATGCCTTGTTTAGAATACTTTATAAATATGGCTTTAAGGCCACCATTGTAAGGATTCGAACGTTTATACAATCAATAGACTTCACTTAAGTCCCAGCTCTTGCAATATAAGACCTGGGCAAATCTCGGCGTTATTTATATTATTTCGCACGATTATTCAAGTATTATTATACTTATTTGTTATCCTGATCTCAGCCACATAAGGATTTAATCAGGTAATAACACTGATTAGGGTCATAATTGCATGTTTTTGTAATCATTTCTATATGGTTTTGATATTCTTATGATCATATTTGACCCTAATATGGTATAAATTGTGCTATTAACCCTTTTTGGCTAGAAAGTTGTGATTATAGGTGAAAACGAGCAAAACGAGGAAGAAACAAGCAAGTTCGTAAAAGTTCAGAAAATGTGAGTTGATCCAATGAAGACAAATGTGATACCATGTCGAAGAGTTCGAAGAGAGGGTCGCAATGAAAAAAGAATCGAGTCAATCGGAGCTCTAGAACTCAAGATATGAAGAAAACGAGAAGTCGAGGATCGATCGCACAAGTCGAAGCCGGGTTCGAGCGACCACAGGCCAGACTCGTGCGACCATGGGCCACGTTCGTGCGCCGAACTTCTGGTTCGGGCGACGACGAGCCGCACGAACGCTCACAAGAGCTTGGTTCGTGCGATCACCTGCTGGCGATCGTGCGATGGCTCGGTTGTTCCATTTTTGGAGGGCAGTTTCATCTTTTCGCGCGTTTAATGAGGGGCATATTGGACCACGCATTGTGGGCACTATAAATACTCTTAAGATCAGATTCTCAAGGGAGCCAAGTCATAATCCAAGACACATTTCTTAGATTAGAGAGAAAGTGAGGTAGTTATTTGGAGGTTTCTTAATAGTTCTTCTCACAAATTCTTAGATAACTTTTGATCTACCGTAGTGATCGTCGATCCGTTTATTCCTGCATGCTCGTCTGGTTGTAGGCTACATTCTCACCGATTGAATTTCAATTTCATTTGTCGGATTTCAATTTAGCATTTTAGAGGTAAATTGTATCTTTCCAATTGTCATTGTAATAGGTAAATTTCTTTACATTTCTTTCTTAATGATGAATGTTCCTAGCATAATTGTTCTTAAGTTTACTCAATTAGCCATGGGCTAATTTCTTTATGTGTTAGTGTATGATGCCTATGGAGTAATGATGTGATATGTTGATCTTTTGAATGATTTGAATTATTGTATGATCAATTCTCTAATTGGAAGGTTTGTATGAATGCTTGCATGTGTAGATGATAATAAGGCCATTAGGGAGTTAGTCTCTTGCGAAAGTAGAGCTTATTTCCTAATATCTCTTGTATTAAGGCCAATGCATATTAAGTGTTTGATGAAATTCCTAAGATAGTGAGAATTATCTTTATTGAATTAGATTAACAATTAGAGACTTTAATATGTATTAGGGAAACCTTTTTGAATGTTAGAGAGGCTTGTCCATTGATTATACACAATCTCATTGAATGATAAAGTGATACTTCACTCACGAAACATAGGATAGTACACTAGCACATTCCCTCACATTTGCTCACTTTACGAACACAAGGTGATAGGTAGTTTGCTCTTTTGACAAATTAGTAGACGATAGATACCCTTCCCTTTTATTGCTTTGTTAGCTAGCCAATCGAAACAACGAATTATCATTCAAATCCTCGTCTCCTTTGGGTTAGATATATTAAAACTTGGTCAAGCTTACCACGCTAATCACGAACACGTACACTTGCGTGAGGACTCATTTACACCGAATAAGTTTTTGGCGCCGTTGCCGGGGAGACGGCTTGTTTGATTGATTGTTGTTGTTTCTTTTATTTTCATTTGGTTTCTATTGTGAGGGAATTTGATATTTGTTTTCTTGTAGGTATATGCACACAAGAAGTCAAGGGGGAGATTTATTACCCTTTGATTTGGATCTTGAAACTAGCCTACGAAGAAGAAGAAGAGAAGCTAGATTGAATCGAGAGAACATGGATAATCAAATGAATGAAGCTCGAGAGGAAATTAGAGAAGAGGAACCATTAAGAGGACAAGTGCATCAAGGTGAGGAGCACTTGGCTCAAAGGGAGGTTCCACAACCACAACCTATACCACACCAATACCAACCTTATCCACCACAAAATCAACCATACTATCCACCTCAATATCCCAACTACCCAAACTACCAAAATTACCCAATGAACCCACCATACTATCCACCACCACCACAAAACTATCCTTACTATCCATACCCACCACAACCTCAACACCAAAGACCACAAATTGTAAACCCACTGCAAAACAATGAACCATTACTCCGAGACTACTTTGAGCCAAGAGTTAATGAGCATTATGACGGTATTGAGAGACTACCTATAGATGCTGAGAAGTTTGAGCTTAATACGAATCTATTGAAGTTGTTAAAGGAGTCGCCTTTCGAAGGATCAAGTGATCGTGACGATCCCAATGCACATCTCAATAACTTCATGGAGTTATGTGACACGATCAAGTACAAAGGGATGTCGGATAATGAAAAGAAGCTCCGTTTCTTTAATTTCACCTTGACCGGGAGAGCTAAGACATGGATCCGATCTATGAATCCAAAAGCAGCCACATGGGAGGAGCTAAGTTCACAATTTTTCAAGAAATTTTACCCTCCATCAAAGATGCTAAAGGCGAGGGAAGAGATAAAGACTTTTCGACAAAAGGCGAGAGAAACAATATCAAGTGCTTGGGAGAGGTACCAAACCTTGTTGTTGGCTTGTCCTCAACATGGTTTGAAGGACGAAGACATACTTTTGACATTCACAATTGGATTGCATGAAGGAGACAAGAATTACTTGAATTCTTGTGTCGGAGGCTCGGTTTGGACTAAGACCGTTCGTCAAGTGAACGAGATCATCGAGAATATAGCTGCAAATGATGCTTTTCAAAGAGATTCCAATTGTGGAACGGGTGATCGAGTTGCACTTCTCGAGGCAAGATTGACAAATGTGTGTAATTTGGTCTATGGAGGCCAAAACCAAAACCAAGCTCCAACTCCGATGCAAGTAAGTGTTGTCGAGAGTATTCCTCATCCTACTACCTCTACTCAAGAAGAAGTGAGTTATATGGGTCGGCCTCAATACAACAATTCTTTCCAAAATAATCAAAGGTCATATGTTGCTCCACCTTTTCGACAACAAGGAGGTCCGTTTCCACATCAAAGTAACCTTCCTTACAACCCGAATAGGAGGCATGAGAATTTTTCATATTCTAATCCTAAGGGTGCAATTCAATTACTACCCGGGATTGATCCGGGGTCTAAGCCACCTAATAATGAAGGGAAAGGGAGAATGGAGGATACTTTGACATTGATCTTGAAGAAGTTGGACAGTTTTGAAGTGGAGTTTAGAAAGATGAATAGTGAAACAAACAAGAGAGTTGATGACTTGTATACATCGCAAGGAAGTCAAATCAAGAGCTTGGAATATCAACTCGGGCAAATTGCTTCGTCTTTGAGTCCACAAATCAACAAGGGTAAGTTTCCTTCTACTACCGAAACTAATCCAAGAGAGCATATTAATGCTATTTCTACTTGCAATGAGTTGAAGAGTGAGGTGTTGAAAAGAAATGCTATGGAAAATTTTCATCTTGAATTGGTGGAGGAAGCAAAATATGGTGAGGAGAAAGATTTTTTTGTGAAAGGTGATGAAAAAGTAATGGGGTAGTTGAAAGAATGGAGAAAAAAGATAGGAAAGTTGAAGGGGTAGAAAAATTAGGGGGTGAGGAAAGAAAGGTGGAAGAAGGGAAAGTGGAAAAAGATGTGAAGATAGATTCAAGAAGTTCTTTGAGATTTTTACAAAGCTATATTCAAAGATGCCCTTTCTAGAAACTATTGAGGAATTACCAAATTATACAAGGTTTTTGAGGGATGCTATGGCAAGGAAAATGAAATGCAATGAACCGGAAATGGTTAAGCTTACTCATGGGAGTAGTGAGTTGATACGAAAACATCTACCTTAAAAGCTTAGAGATCCGGGGAGTTTCATTTTGAGTTGCCACATTAAAGGAAGTAAAAAGATGAAGGCCTTGTGTGATTTAGGTGCAAGTGTGAATATGATGCCACTTTCTATTGCTGAAAAGTTAGGCTTACATGAGTTGAGGCCAACAACGATTAATGTGCAATTGGCCGATGGTTCTAAAGTAAAGCCTAGAGGGGTGATAGAAGATGTGGTTGTTCATGTGGGGAAGTTCATTTATCCCGTTGATTTTGTTGTACTTGATATCGATGAAGATGTTCAAAATCCTATCATCTTTGGGAGACCTTTTCTTGCTACATCGGACGTGTTGATTAATATCAAGCGAGGAGAGGTTACTCTTGGAATGAATGGTGAAAAAGCTACTTTTTCAATCCATGACAATTCCGAGAGTTCCCCAAAGAAGATTGAAGGAGAATTGAACAAAGTGATGCTAGATGGGATGGAAAGTGATGAAAAGGCAAAAGACAACATTCTTGATCATAAGAGTGAACTTTGTGTTGATGATCTTTTCGAAAAGAGAAAAAAGGTGAATGAAGATAAGGGGGTAATGCAAGTGGTGAAAAATGTGGTGAAGAAGGGATGTTTTTGGAGAAGAAAGTTGAGTGATGTAAGTCACTCAACCCTTATTGATTTTGATGTCACTTGAGCTTTATAGCGTCCGGCTAGGGGACGTTAAATCCAAGCGCTAGGTGGGAGGCAACCCACCCTTATATCCTTTTCGTATCCTTTATTGTTTGTGTTGATTAGTTTTGCTTTTTTATTTTAGGGGTAGAAGCATGAATGCCATTTTTAGCTCATGATTTTGTGCTTTGATTGCTCTTTTTGGATTTTGTGCTATTTTGTGCAAGAATAGATTTGAGGAGCATATTTTGTTTAAGGTTTTGAGATATACTTGTTGTGGGAATTGATATGGTTTGTGCATGGTTTATTGAACTTGAGTTTCTTGATTAATCACTCTTTCCAAACTTTATTAGGATTTTTTATCCGAAAAAGTTTGGGGGGGTGTGATTCGTGATTAATTTTTTGATTAATTGCTCATTTTCATGATTAATTTGATGATGTTCAATGACCATTTATGTTACATGTGGAGTTTTAAGTTGTGTTGTGTAGGAAAATGGAAGAAAATGGCTTGAAAAAGGTGAAAAGAGATGAAAAATCGAAGTGGTGCAAAAAGGGCTTTGGTTCGTGGACCCATAAGCATTGATTCGTGCACCCAGAAGCTCGGTTCGTGCGACGGTTCACTGGTTCGGGCGAGAGTGGTTCGCATGAATGCTCGCACGAGTCCGGTTCGTGCGACAAGCTTGCTGGATCGAGCGACGACGGTCCACACGAACTCTCGCACGATCCCGGTTCATGTGGCCGTAGATTTGGATCGTGTGGCACCTTGTGGATCCGAATTTGACCAATTTTTGGTCCAACTTTGACCACACTTCCCTAGGTTTGTCCACTTACTCTTTCTCTTCATTTCCCACTTATTCCACACACAAACACACACTTCTCTCTTCACTCTTGCACTCCATATTCTCTCAACACCAAGAAGGAGAAAATTGGAGAACATTTCCATATCTCAATTTCTACAATTTTTCTCATCAATTCCTTCCAAAGGTATGTTCTTTTAACTCTCTTCATTCTATTTCTTGCAATTTTATTGAAATTCCATGGTAGCATTGTCTAGAATAAGAAATTTAATTTTTAGAGTTCTTGAGCTTAGTTTGGGGATTTCTTTATTCTAGTTTAATTTTGAGCAATTATTGATGAAATAATGCTACATTGTTGATGGGTAATCCATGAGGAATCAAATTGCATGCTAATTTAGTGAATTTTGGACTTAATTGATGATTGAATTTTTGAGTGGAGGAATAGTGACGAATTTTTGGGAATATTATGCTAAAATTGGATTGTCAATATTATTGTTGTGCTATTTGTCAATGAGCATGAGTATATTGATGTTAGGTTGAGTTAATGATGTTGATTCACCTATGATTTTTGCTTATTTGAGGTTTCATTGATATATGACATTGGCATGACTATAAGTTGCATGATTCCCTTGATTCTAGAATTAAGCTCATTATGTTCAATCCATTTTACTTGGTGAATGTAGTTGATAATGAATTGAGTGTAGTGTTCTCTCTTTGCCCATGTATATAATTCTTCTAGAAGTGTATTTGATTGAGCCTCATTTTTCATATATCATGCTTTGAGCTTATTTCTTGTAGGCTATGTCTAAGAGAGGAAAAGGTAAGAGCAAGGTTTCGAATCTAATAAAGAATGGAATGATCCAATATATGAGGAAGAGTGTCTTAAAGAGTGTGGTATTTCTTTTTAGGTAGCTTAATCCTCTTGGTACTTGATAGATGATTGATGGATTATTGATGATTTGATCTTAGGATTGATGATGCTTTTATTGATTGTGCTTAATTCGTATGCATTGCTTGATATTGTCTTCACCTCTTTGCCAAACTTTTTAGACTTATGGTCCAAAAAAGTTTGGGGGGGTGTGATCGTTTTGTCATTCTCTTTGCAATGCTATATTTAGGATGATTTTGGTGCTTGTATGATGTTTTGACCATATGCTTATGATTAGGTTGTTTTGCTTGTTATTTTTGCCAAATTGTTGCTAAGCTTTGAGTAGTGTGGCATGAGATATGTTTATGGTTGTGTGGATGAGTTGAAATTTCATGTTGGATGTAGTGGAGTTATGGCTTGATTCTTATATTGTCTTTTGTGCTATGGATTTGATGATACTTGAGATTTTGATGATATGAGAGGAGTCATGATCACCCTATACCAGTGAGGTTTTGAGCCATTTATACCCGTTTCAATCTTGAACGGATGACATTTTTTCTTGATGTGAGTTCCACACATGTGCATTTTACTCTAGAACTTAGCTTTAGTCTTGTTTAAAACTACATTTGACATTGAATTCACATAATATGATTTGAGACCATCTTTGATCTACATTGAAAACGAGCAAAATGAGGAAGAAACGAGCAAGTTCGTAAAAGTTCAGAAAATGTGAGTTGATCCAATGAAGACAAATGTGATACCATGTCGAAGAGTTCGAAGAGAGGGTCGCAATGAAAAAAGAATCAAGTCAATCGGAGCTCTAGAACTCAAGATATGAAGAAAACGAGAAGTCGAGGATCGATCGCACAAGTCGAAGCCGGGTTCGAGCGACCACAAGCCAGACTCGTGCGACCATGGGCCACGTTCGTGCGCCGAACTTCTGGTTCGGGCGACGATGAGCCGCACGAATGCTCACACGAGCTTGGTTCATGCGATCACCTGCTGGCGATCGTGCGATGGCTCGGTTGTTCCATTTTCGAAGGGCAGTTTTGTCTTTTCGCGCGTTTAATGAGGGGCATATTGGACCAAGCATTGTGGGCACTATAAATACTCTTAAGATCAGATTCTCAAGGGAGCCAAGTCATAATCCAAGACACATTTCTTAGATTAGAGAGAAAGTGAGGTAGTTACTTGGAGGTTTCTTAATAGTTCTTCTCACAAATTCTTAGATAACTTTTGATCTACCGTAGTGATCGTCGATCCGTTTATTCCTGCATGCTCGTCTGGTTGTAGGCTACATTCTCACCGATTGAATTTCAATTTCATTTGTCGGATTTCAATTTAGCATTTTAGAGGTAAATTGTATCTTTCCAATTGTCATTGTAATAGGTAAATTTCTTTACATTTCTTTCTTAATGATGAATGTTCCTAGCATAATTGTTCTTAAGTTTACTCAATTAGCCATGGGCTAATTTCTTTATGTGTTAGTGTATGATGCCTATGGAGTAATGATGTGATATGTTGATCTTTGGAATGATTTGAATTGTTGTATGATCAATTCTCTAATTGGAAGGTTTGTATGAATGCTTGCATGTGTAGATGATAATAGGGCCATTAGGGAGTTAGTCTCTTGCGAAAGTAGAGCTTATTTCCTAAATTCTCTTGTATTAAGGCCAATGCATATTAAGTGTTTGATGAAATTCCTAAGATAGTGAGAATTATCTTTAGTGAATTAGATTAACAATTAGATACTTTAATATGTATTAGGGAAACCTTTTTGCATGTTAGAGAGGCTTGTCCATTGATTATACACAATCTCATTGAATGATAAAGTGATACTTCACTCACGAAACATAGGATAGTACACTAGCACATTCCCTCACATTTGCTCACTTTACGAACACAAGGTGATAGGTAGTTTGCTCTTTTGACAAATTAGTAGACGATAGATACCCTTGCCTTTTATTGCTTTGTTAGCTAGCCAATCGAAACAACGAATTATCATTCAAATCCTCGTCTCCTTTGGGTTCGATATATTAAAACTTGGTCAAGCTTACCACGCTAATCACGAACACGTACACTTGCGTGAGGACTCATTTACACCGAACAAACACACATAAATGCCACGACTTTGCCTACGTCTACATGCCGAATTTGATGAATTTTTTTTTATATTTATTGTAAATATTTTTATAAATAATAATACTCGAATAAAAGTTATAATACTCATAGAATCTTATTTTATCTAAAAGTTTGAATTTACAGTAGAATTAATTCAATATTTTTTTGACATCACCTCCCCCCTCCACCCATGGGCTACATTATCAAAATTGCTTCAAGCAAAAATCGAACACAAAATGTATGAACGTGACCTTTTTTACTTTGAGACCATGTGTTAGAAAACCACATCAATTAAACATGCATTAATCGAAATAAATATATTTACCTTTAAATTATGCAGCAGAAGAGTACTTGTGAATCTGGTATAACTCGTCTACTACCCTTGCTATAGGATGAATACTACTAGAGTATTCACATCTATTACACACTTTATACTATTGGAGTTTTATGTGATATTACAAGAGGTGCGTAAAAAATTATTTGTATATTGTGTTTTTCTACATCTTCAACCAGATGACCGTATTTATAGAGAGTTCTATGTATATATATGTAATCAGAGAAGAAGAAACATGGGAGAAGCTATATATATATATATATATATATATATATATATATATGTGTGTGTGTGTGTGTGTGTGTGTGTGTATGTAATCATAGAAGAAGAAACATGGGAGAAGCATTTTTATTAACAGAGGAACATTGATCAATATTAATAGAGAAGAAGCACCATTAATTGAGAGAAGCACCACCAATTCAGAGATACAATTAATTCAAAGAAGAAACACCATTAATTCAAAGATACCATTAATTCAGAGAAGAAGAAAAGATGACGCTAACCACCACTCAAAACCCTAATTTAGAAAAGAAAAACCGTTGTTTGCTGTAGAGAAGAAGCGCCATTTTTAGACTCTATTAATTCAGAGAAGAAGAACTCAAACCACCAAACCGTACACCACCGGGAGTCAAGTTGATGATTTCCGACCATCGCAAACCGTACACCACGGGGTCAAGTCAACGATTTCCATCCATGGCCTCAAGGTATCCGATGACTTTGAGGTACAATCGGTGATTTTTGGCCAAGTTGTAAATGATGGTTCCGTCCTTGCAGAAGAGATTAGCATCCAGGATAGGTATCTGAGGGGGATGGGCATGATATGGTTTCTAATTGTGTAACTCAAATTTTAGAGAACTACACTAAAATTACGGTCACCCATGAAAAGAACCGGGCAGCACATAAATTTTATCTAGCCTGCCAAGCGCCGTAAAATACCAGATACCTTTTTTTCGGGACTTTATCAATCCTACCAAACGAGTCCTTAGTGAATAGGTTAAGTGTTCTACCTAGATTAGTGAACTAAGTGAGAGCTAGTTCTTAGGGGGAATCACTTGTAAAAAAATCTAAGGGATCATTTTAGTGAATTTGGCACATGAGTGGTGTAACAGTGAATGTAGGAGGATTTTTATAGTCTCTAAACCACTATGAATTATTTGTGCATTCATTACTTTCTGTTATTATTCTTATAAATTGTTTATTTGTATCATTGCTTTAAACTAACTACAAAAAAACTTGAGAAACTTGAACGTGGAATTTACAGCTGTAGACTTGTTAGCCACTCAGTTGAAACTCTATTGTTCACATTGTATTTCATTAACACAAACACACATATTCTGCTGCACATAGAGGATTTTCAATACACTTCTAAAGTGTAAAAAACCACTCTGAAAAGATATCTACAAGTTGTTCTTATTTTAGTTGTTTTGCAAAATCTGCACCTGTAAATTTCGTAGTCTAAAGTTGTAACCTTTGTTCAAAACCTTGTAGGTTCTTTTGAAAAACAAAGGTGCTGAGAAGGCTCTATTAACCTTGTTTTAAAAA